>JAODKN010000104.1:1262346-1272586 GCA_026774425.1 Petrocephalus zakoni | reverse complement strand
GGGGGGGGTGGTGGGGGGTGGAACCTGCACCACTTGTTATGCTTTATTCTCATTAGAACACACTCCTTCTGGAGAGGAATGCCTGTAATTCTGTAATTCACACACTGACAGTAATGTTTCAATGAGTGTCCGCCTGCCTGCATTAGGGTGTGCTGGTTATGTTTCCCATGTATCTGATGTTTGGGATGATAACCGTAGCCTTGCTGGGATGCAGCGCCCATACCCGGTCCAGCGGCTTCAGACATTCTGCAGCTGGTTCTGAGGGACTTTTTTATTATCTGGAAATTTAACTCCACCTAAGTTACCATTATTTTTTCCGACCTTTTCTTTACTACAGGATCTTCACCAATTGGTATAAATAATTAATTAGTGTTGCGTGCCTAAATATTAGTCTGTAGTATAGCGTGCAGCATCACAATATAATACATGTTCTCATATTTAAAATACACCAATTTTGCCAGGGTGCTCTACCCATAAATCTGTTACGAATAATCTTGTAATCTAGATAAGAAGCAAATGGCTACAGAGAAATGTGCATCCAGACACAAACAGCCCATGAGAGGAGAAACTTCCTGAATGAAGTCAGGGCTTCAGGGCTGAAGAGCCATCTGAGCATGATCAGATTAATGCATCTCCTTGTGCTGTAACACATAAATTACCCTGACTCTTCTGAGGGTGGAGCTCAGAACAGAAAAGTCTAACTCCTTCAGTACTTTCATTACTTTTCTGTAATTTAAGAGAAATAAAATGCTTAATTCTTGTCTGGTTGTTTTCTGTGCATTGTGGGAACGTCCAGACCCAATGTAACCCTGTGATGAATAAGCCATGCTTGAAAGTATAATACTTTTGATTACTTAAATTAGCAATGTCAAAGTATGTAACCTAGTTAATTATTGTCTACACTAGGCCATTTTACTGACAACATGATCATAAAAATAGATTATTGCTTTTATTGAAATACTAGCTTTAGAAGATGCTTAATTGTATATAGAAGAGCTATATTTTTGTGTTTAACATAATCCATTGCTGCATCCCACGTTAATTGGATGTTTTCATTTGTGCAGTTTTGTGTTTAGACAGACACCAGCTGAGTTGTGCTGCTCTGCTAAAGTGTGTGTGTTTCTCAGTTCTCCACCGCCGCTCTGGAGCACAGTGCCTCTGAGGTGCGTGAGACGGCTGTGCGCATCATCCTGGCTGCATACAGGCAGTACGGAGATGCCGTGCGGGCCTTTCTCCCATCAGACGAGACCGGCGCACGCAGAAACATGGTCTACAGGAAGATCTTCGACGGCCTGGCAAAGATAGATGGCACACCCATCAGGATGCAGACCCGGGTGAGCTCATCTTGCAGAGGCACATTGTGTGCCATTGATATTCCTGTTGAGGTCATTACCTACAGAACGCATGGCTTAGCCTGAAAAGTTTTGGCTATTGGCAATTTGGAATAGGTTCATTGGTTCACCAATCCGTTTAGATTACTCAAATGGTCATATTCTTGAAGCTTATGATTATGGGAATAATAGAACCTTTTTGTCAACTGGAAAGCTTTTTCCAGTAAAGAGAACTTATCATTAATTTCCCAAAAAGGAAATTACATAACACAGTACTTGCCAAAGCTGGGAATGTGTCACTGGGTAAATTTATTGGGTGCATTGGTCTAAAGCAGTGTTTCCCAACTCACCCTGAGCCCGAATGAGGGGACTCAAAGACGGCCCACATTTTGCTCCCTCCCAGCTCTCTGCCAGACAGCCCACAAACAGAAATGTGAGCTGTCTGGCAGGGAGCTGGGAGGGAGCAAAAATGTGGGCTGTCTGGCAGGGAGCTGCGAGGGAGCAAAAATGTGGGCTGTCTGTGGGTCCCCAAGGACTGAGTTGGGAAACAGTGGTCTAAATGATGAGCTGTACAGATTTATTTAATGTGCCAAGTGACTAAATTTTGGGGGGGGGGGGTTGTTGAGGAGATAATATTTGTTACTTTAATTTTTTGTTCAGACCCTGAAGAGGAACAGCATGCAGAAAGTGGAAATAGAGAAGAAAGCAGAAATTCTGACTCACCAGGAGGAGGTAGGGGCACTGGGGGAGATCAGTGTGTCACCATGCCGGCTTTCAGGCTTTTACTGACCCCCTTCCCAACTAGTGGCTCCTCGGCCACATTGTTATTTTATATTACATCCGTTTATGTATCATTATTATATTTTTGTTTTAGCTGATAGGATGGTCTGATAATCCCAGAAAACTCACTCGAAATTACATTGAAAAATAACAAAACTCTTTATATGGATATGTTGGTTTAAGTGCGGTGCTTTCATGTCTTATTGTCGATCTGGTATTGATCGTTTTGGCAATCAGAAGACTGAAGGTTTGCGTTCTTTTCTGAAAGGAAAAAGCGAAAGTGAAGGAGAATGCCAAGGGCAAAGAGAAGATCCTGAAGCCTCTCAGAGCAGGTCTGCATGAGGCAGTTAGTCTCTGCCGCAGTGTTGGCGGCGCTGTACTCGCAGGGAATAATTTGCTTCAGACTTCGTCTAGACCATAACAGCGTGGCTGTTTACTTCGTAGGTGCCAGAAAGATTCACCGCGCCAGTCCTTCACGCATGGGCGGTGACCAGTCACCGGCTGCTGGTTATTTGGACAGGTAGGTCCAGCCGTGTGTCTGCTGACTCAACAGCAAGGAACTTAAAACAAGCAGAATACAGGGCTTTGCACCACTGGAAACGGTAACTCTGCACTCGTTACTGCATCTTTTAATGGTACTGTGATAATGCAAATTTGAGGCTTGATGATCCTGGTCCTGGAAAGCCCCTTTCCTGCTGCATGACAAGGTGGCACAAATGACAGATCATCTGGAGGTCTGCCCAGGATCCTCACCACCTAACTCACTTCTGCTGGACCAGCAGGCTGCAGTGTGCTTCCTGTCAGGTTCACGACCAGTTACATATTAGATGTAGTTCAGTTGACTGGCTCTTCTGTGGCCTCATGAGAGGTGGACAC
This sequence comes from Petrocephalus zakoni, assembly GCA_026774425.1. Classification (NCBI taxonomy): domain Eukaryota; kingdom Metazoa; phylum Chordata; class Actinopteri; order Osteoglossiformes; family Mormyridae; genus Petrocephalus; species Petrocephalus zakoni. The sequence goes on along the minus strand of JAODKN010000104.1, from coordinate 1,269,599 downwards.
CTGGGATTGTGGATATGCTGCTCTGTGTTCTACCGGGAAAGTCCTCCTGCCAACTACTGGGAAAAAAAAAATGAACTAGAGATGCAAATATATCTCTAGTCTCTTTTTAAATATCCAAATATCTATTGAGAAAAACAACAAAGCAAAGTTCTCTACCACTGACCCTCATCAGCTTTTCGCCTTCGTTGACTGCTTTGTTGACTCACTGCTGGATGCGTTGTTTTTGTGTTTCATATTTAGACTTAGTTCTTACTAGATTCTATTGATGTTTTTAATTGTTTTTAGCTTAATGAAGTTAGATTCTTAACAATGCTTTGAACTGCTTTTGTGTATCTTTTGTTCCACTCACTGTCTTGCACTTGTTTCTGTTCAGTCCTTGGAAACTTAGCCTAGTAGCCCTGGTACCTAAGGTGGTTCCTTGACAGCAGCATGCTTGACATGTATTATCTGCCTTACCTGCATGTCGTTTTGGCTTCTGCTAAATAAACGTTACTTATTGCAATCCAAAAAAAGAGCAGAGTATAATTCCTGCACTCTGGGAGCTGTTACATGGATTTATAACTGACTTGACTTGTTGACATTTACATTAGAAGAGAAGAGAAAATTCCCATGGACCCGCGGTACCTTAAATGGAAAAAGAGCCTCAGTGGTAATGAAATGCTGGGGACAGATAGCGGCGTCATGTGTTTATAGTCCTGCCATTATAAATATGAGGAGTATTATATGAATACTAAGTTTTGTGGAATTCACTATTTTATTTTAAATGAATACGGAGATTCGATTTTTCTCCTCAAAGTGAATCTTGCTCCTGGTCTTTGTTTCAGTCTGTGCATCTTCTGTGGTGAGAGGAGTGACTCCTTCACGGAGGAGGGACTGGACCTGCACTACTGGAGGCACTGTCCCATGCTATGCCGCTGTGACCACTGTAGACAGGTAGGCCCTCTGCCTATTGAGACACGCCCCCAAGCTCTGGCTCCACCTCCCGTGTGGGGGAGGAGCCACGTTCTATAAAATAAGCCGCCTGCCAGCACTTCGCCTGTTTATCCCGGCCCCATTTGCATTTTGTTTGCATTTTTAATAACTGTTTGCAGAAACCAAAGCAGGGTTACACCTCACATCACATTTACATTTATATTTGGCAGAGGTGGAAATTTCAGATCCAAAGCGTAAAAATCCAGACTAAGATTTTGTTCCAACCAACCAGTTAACTATAAAGTATCACAGTCACAGAGTACTCAGCCGGTTGGCTGAAACAGAATCGTGGTCAGGATTTTTACATACTGGACCTGAAATTTCCACATCCGATATTTGGTTGCTTAGTTGACACTTTTGTAAATTTTTTAATGTATATTGTTTTATATTTTAAGATGCGTAGATTTTTTATTAGGATAATTAGGTTAGGCAGCCCTTGTAGGACTTGCATGAATCGCTTGTTTGCAGCACAGCATCCAGGTGGGTTCAGCTGATTCTTCCACTTTGTGAGGGGGGGGGGCATATTTGCCAGAATAATTCAGTTTAAATATCTGTGCTAGCTATAAAATACATGGAGCCTCCTCTTCTTTTTTCCTTTTTCCTTTGCCACAGCCCTTCAAAGATGAGAGAGAAAAGTACCCTTGGCTGCACAGCTCATTAAAGCTTATTGCAGATTCTGAGAATAAAACATACAACACTCAGCTATTGTCTGTGTGTTTTGCTTTATTGATAAAACAAGGCAGGAGTGAGGAAGAAAGGAGGTTGTTCTTTTCTGGCTGTCTTCCAGGTGGTGGAGATCGCCAGCCTCACAGAGCACCTGCTCTCTGAGTGCGAGCGGCGGGCAGCCTTTGTCCCGTGCCCGCTCTGCGGCGAGGCCGTGGCCCGCGGCTCGCTGGCAGCCCACTCCCAGAGCCCGGCCTGCCGCCGTGAGTGCCTTCGCCCGCCCCCTTCTCTCACTGCACTTCCGGACGTTTTATCTGAATCGATGTGGCCTGACACCATGCCATTTCGTGTGCCTTCAAATTTTGATAGAATTATGTTGTCTCTCTGTTATTGCTTGTGTAATTTTCCAGGTATTTTTGCAGAAGCTGTTCAGGGTTATACACCGTCTGAACATCCAGTCCCGATTGAGGCATGGCTTCATTGCGCGCCACTGATGCAGTGAGCCGTATTTTCGGCACTTGTGGCCAAGAATCTGGTGGATCTCCTCTGCCCTCTCCCTTTAACAAACTGCTTTTGGCTACAGCTCTCGCTATGGCACCATCCTCTGTCACCATTATGCACTGTAGCATGTGACAATTCGAAGAGGGTGGCTGCTTATGAACCGCCGATCTTCTACCAGCAATCACTGAACTGCTCAGATCCTGCATCTTCTCGATTCTGATGCTCCGCAGAGCAGTAACCCAATGGCCTGCCTCCGTCTGTTATCTGTATGTATTGGGTTACAGCCACATGACTTCCAGTTGGGAGGAGCAGGCTACATGGAGCATGTGACTAAGCTAGACTGTGCATGTATGTGGGGAGAAGGCTGAGCGTGTTCTAAGGCGCTAGACATGTCATGAGCAAGGGAGCTGGACAGAACACGTGCAAGGAAATGGGGCTGAAAACTACGGAAATTCATAATCAGAGATAATGAGATAAAATCGAGGCCTGGCATTACATTAAACCTTCAGCAGTCTTCCTGTTAGTGTGTCAGTGAGTGCATGTCATGCTACAAGCAAGGGTTAAAAGGAGAGGCTGCAGCTGGACTCTTTATCCACGGTGGCATTCAGAACTATCCTGTATATCATAATGTACATTTTTATATATCCCTGTACACGTAAACCCCAAGACAGAGTAAGGCATTGAGTAAAGGGGGCGTACAAGGACTACGGCAAGCAGGGACTTGCACACTGGTGTGGTTTCTGAATGTCTGCAGTAGTAGTTGTCTCTCTGATGCCCAGGGTGAGGATTCTGGGCATGTCCAGCTGCGAGTTCTTTGGGGTACAGTAGCCAGGCTTCAGCTACGCCAGGCCTGGGCTTCAGCTTACAGCAGCAGCTTCATATGGGTTCTTTCTCAGCTTTTGCTGGTGGGGACGGGGTGTGAATTCTCCTGACTGCTTCCCTTGTTTTTTTTTTTATATTTTAAGCTCCTGGACCAGACAAAAGGGCCAACCATTGTCCATTGTGCCATGATAATTTTGCTTCAGGAGAGGAGGTGAGATTCTGTTGCATTTTCTGGAGCCTGATAAAGGATGGACTCCTTTGACCACATTGTATAAAACCTTTTGTTATTCAGATGACATGAAAACCATCCGAATAAGATACTTTCACAGTAATCTCATGTCGTAATTTGTTATCATAGTACCAGAACATTGGACTATACTTACATTTCAGAGTACACTTAATTAAGATGCATTCAGTAGCTGAACCAAACAAAGGAGTATATTTGGACTCTTCCTGCACCTAAAATTGCAGAATTGTGCAGTTCTTTATTTTCCTGCTTATTCTTGCTGTCTGACACAAGGGAGGCTGTCCGCTTCTCATTTCACTTAGCGTGTAATTTTCCCAAGAGTGACACACAATTATTCCTCTTAAATGGCTCTTGGGAGAAAAACCACCACCGAGGCTCCAATAGTCAGACTCCGGCAGCAAACCATCACAGCATCATGGTTCAGACCAAGGCATTCGGGGAATCAGCCTTTGCTGCTTTCATCCTCCACCATGTTTGTCTTCAGAATGTTACATGAATCCCTTACTTTTTCATTGTATTTTTAATCTTTTATTTATTACCCAAGTGTTTCCAGCCAGTGTGTAGTATTTTGTATATTGTGATTTATCGTAACCTCTCACTATTCCAGTATTTTTTTGTCTTGTTTTATTATATATATGTTGTTTTATTCTGCTTTTTTACCCTTTTTGAAGACACCTCCCACTGCCTAAACGATTCTCAAAGTAGACGGTAGCAGAAAGCATTGCCCACATTGGGCTTCACTGGAACCACTCGTATGAAGCGGAGCCAGCAGCATTCTGACAGGGGTTTTGTTGTGGCCGTTCAGCGGAAGGGGATGGTTCAGGGAAGGGTAACGCTGAGGCGGCCATGTGCTGGCTCAGCAGGGAAGGTTACTGCCTCCTGCCTTCAGGGCATTGTGCCTGCTGCGCGTGGGTTTTCCCCAGGTACTCGGCTCTCACTGTTTAAGTGGATCGTTGTCAGTAAATTGCGCTTGATGTGTTATTGTGTGTGTCCGTCCGTTATAGTGTTGTCACAATACCAAACTTCGATTAGGTACCAAGGAAAGTGCTGAAATTTGATGCTGTTTTCAGTACTCAACACGGTATATAGTGTAACTCAATTTTGTTTGCAGTAAAAACTTTACAACACTTTGTAAACTCATGTTATTATATCTAAAAATTAAACTTTCGCATTGCGCTGTCAGTCAAAGCATAATATTAAGTACAGTAGTAGCCATGAGACATTCATGAGCAGTAAATAATTAAAAATTAGATGTTACTTTGTTGTTATTACAATGCTTATATAGATTAATGTTTCTTAAATTCGGAAATAGGATACCTATCTCTCAAAACCCATTGTATTGCGCTGTACGTCGGCCCTTTAAATGTTTAGCCAAATTGCTGGTGTTTGGCCCCTTTGTCAGCATTGTGCAGTGGCATACTTGCATACAGGCTTGCATATGTCTACATTTGGCACAGAGTATTTCCAGACGCCATTCTGGTCCTGCTCTTTATTGACTAAGCTCAGTGGAGAAAGCTGTGATGCTTCAGAACCAGTCAGCTTAATGCCAGTAACCACACTCGGGTCTAGGCGTGTGCACTGCTGGCCTATGAGCCCAGCGGTCAAAGTGAACTGGACGTGCAGGCTGGAGAACTGAATCCAGGAAAAATTAGTATTGAATGATGGGCTAACATACTGCCAATCAGCCCCGAACCCTGCCCCCTCTAAACACACATGGTACTTCCACAATATTAGTAGGGACCTACCCCTACCGTCCATATCCAGATCTACAACCAGGGTTTGCTTATGACTATACCCTGGCCCTCCAGGTTTGGGCTCCTGGCTTGCCTCAGCCCTGCACAGAGTAAGCTGTTCATGGTTGCAAGTTCAAACCCAAGTTGCGGGTTTCTCACAGTTCCCTTCCATTATGTCCAAAGACACGCAGTTGTGTTGAATCTATGAATCTAAGTTTCCTTTAGCATGTGACTCAGTGAAATTCCCTGTGATAAAATGTCACCCTATTCACAGAAGGGGCAGGAGAGAATTCACCACTTAGATGAAGGGGATGATACTCCTGTGAAAGACACCTAGGGATCTTTTATGACCTCAGAGTCAGGACCTCAGATTTATGCCTCATCCGAAGGATGGTGCCATGTTTACAGCACAGTGTCCCCATCAGTGCACTGGGATCCACACAGACCAAAGGATGGGCTAACCCAGTGTTTCTCAATCCAGCTCCTGGAGCCCCACCTGCCAGGAAGTTCTCACTCCAGCCTGACCTTAATTAGCATCAGGTGTTTCTAAATGGCCTAATAATGAAGGCGGTAGGTTGTAAGCAGTGCGGGTTTGACCGAAAACTTTCTGGCAGGTGGGACTCTAGGAGCAGGATCGAGAAATACTAGTTTTCCTAGGTAGTTTTCCATCCAAGTACTGACCAGGCCCAAACCTGCTTAGCTTCAGACAGATTATCTAATCTAATATTTATGGCTGCGGCATAAAACTATTATCTTAACACTGTTTTCAGTTCTTTTATTCGGTTGGTTGTTTCATCCATAACTGGTCGTTTCAGTGTAGTTTTAGTTTTAGTACTTTCTTCCACTCAATGCAATTCAAGATAAGTGCCTTAGAAGGGTAGCAGGGCGCTGTCCCGGGAGGTGAGTGGCCAGTGTTCTGGCTATAGCGTAGATGCTCTCTCTGGTGTAGGCCAACGTCTGCAAGCTCCAGGCTATTGTCCCAGCGGTTTTGAGGGTGTTTTGTTTGCAGACCTGCTCCACTTATGTGGTTTACTGCTAAGTCATTCTCGGTGCTGAAACTGGCCACTTCCCCTGCCAAGTCACTATAAAAGCCCCCGAACAGGCTGAAGTGCGGGCTGGCTGGCTGGGCTTGTTTCAGGCCTGCAGCTGGTCCCAGGCAATTTAAGCACGTAAGCACCTAACTCTTCAGCCATCGGGGCAGTGGCCACGGTCTGAAAATGACTAGTGTTATTGGTGCCCCCCCCCAGCTCCCGTCACTCTCAAACTGTGACCACTGCCCTGATGCCTGCCTGAGGAGTTATCTGCTTACATGCTGAAATCAGCTGGGACCAGCTGCAGGCCCGCAACAAGCCCAATCAGCCAGCAGCCATGCCCCCCCTCCCCCCCCATGACTCTGAAGGCCCATGGACAGCTAGAGATACAGAAATAACTCCAGTGTTGCCTATAGGTTTGTGAATCGACAAAAAAAATCAAATCAGTGAGCTCGTCGGTTACATTTACACTTAAACATACTAGAAGAGAATGAAGGGTAATGAATATATATTATGCAAAAATTAGACTAACAGACTGGGTAAACTTATAGATGGCCATGAAACAGAAACAATTATTGAATTGTTTATAGAATTGAATACATATGTAGATGATTATAGCCTTTTTGCTGCCCACCCTCGTTAACCAGCTAAATATAGTAGTTAAATCACAGCTAATTGGTTGTAAAATACATAGAAATTAAGTATTTATAGTGATAAATGAATCAGCTCCTTTTAGCTATACTTAGTTTATGTACTTCACTGTATTTTTTGTATCGTATTATACTGCTTAGCACTGCATAAACTGATTCAGTCTTCTGAAATGAATAACTCACGCAAATGCATGCAAGATTACATCAGGGAACTTGCATCATGTTTACTCTGAAAACAGCCCTTGTTTAGCCCTGATCAGAGAGGCCGTCAATCCACACAGCCCATTTCATCTCTCTGCTTACTGTCCCCTGTCCTTCTGCTGCCTGCTTTAGGCACCGTCCACAAATTTGTGTGTGTGTGGACATATTTATATTACGGTACGGTGTCCCCACTGTGTGATAAAAACCAGTTATTTTCTACCTTGTGGGGACATTTTTTTGGTCCCCATAAGGATAACCTCAATCTTAAAAAAATCTGTGTCTGCAATCAAAGAACTAAAAATGCCAAAAGTCTCGTATTTTGTTTGGTTACATATGGTTAAGGTTAGGGCTGGTAAGGGTTAAGGGTGTCATAGTTGGGATCAGGGTTATGTCCATAGGAATGAATGGAGTGTCCCCATAAAGATAGGTATAC
>JAODKN010000104.1:1212834-1226019 GCA_026774425.1 Petrocephalus zakoni | reverse complement strand
TAGGGCTTCCTCTGCCGGCCCCTGGAGGATGGGCTCCCCCTTTGGCTCTGGTTAGGGTTAGGGCTTCCTCTGCTGGCCCCTAGAGGAGGGGCTCCCCCTTTGAGTCTGGTTCCTTCCAAGGTTTCTTCCTCCTAGGGAGTTCTTCCTTGCCACTGTTGCCTCTGGCTTGCTCACTGGGGGGTTTATGTGGCAGAGATTATGTAAAACACACTGAGACAATGTAATGTTCTGAAAATGCGCTATATACATAAAATTGCATTGCATTGCATGTTTGGAGGTAACAAAAAGCACCAGGATAGCATCAAAGGAAGCTAACCGGAAAATGCCCATTGCTTAATATATAACATTTTTTCTGTAGTTTGGCAGTTTCTATATTAAAGATGTAATAGCGCTTTGCCCAGAGACAGGATATTTTGCTGAGGCAATTTCCTGAAGTACCATCCTCAGGAACACTAGTGCAACCCTCCCGAGATTTGAACCTACAACCTTTTGGTCCTGTTTATTATTTGCTGCAGAGAAACAGTGATGTATTCGTCGGGAGCCCTAGATTATCCAGCCGGTGGGTAGCTGCTGTTAGCAGCATGAACGTTCTGAAGGGTTCTGTTTTTGCTTCCATTTCTGTTTCAGCAGCTTCTCCAGTGCCTTAGACTGAATGCATCAAAAGGCTAAACACAAAGAACACTTCTTGGGAATATTTATATGACAAGTTTTAGTTATTTTCAGCGTTATCTTTTTTGAACTACAAAGAAGCATTTTTTATTTTATTTGACCCTACATTTGATATGATTTTTGATTTGATTTTTAATTTGACCCTACATCAGGTTTAATTGCTGAATAGAGAGCCAAATTATAGGAAAGGTTTAATGTACACTAAATCTCATGTGCATTTACAGCCTTGGGGATTTTCGTTGACTCGATCAACATATTTCTTCATCACTGAGGTGTTATTTTATCAGTTACCTGAATAGTTATGGGTGTTTTGTGTTTAGCAGCTAATAGACAATTACACCTAGCCCACAACATTCTTATTATACGCAACTATGAAAACAGTTCATTAGGACGTATTCTTTCCTGTGAATAGGGTGTGTGTTCTGGACACACAAATTCTAAAGCATTCTAAACATAAATGACCAAACCAGCTGATGTAATGCTTTTTAATTGTAGCCTTATAATGATGGTTCCCGCATTAGGAAGTGCTAAATATATCCAATCACATCCCCAGGCTAATATTTTTGACGTCTTATTTACAGCACTTATTTAATACTATTTGATAAAGGTAATACAATTAAGCAGGGAATTTGGGTCGTCCTGGAGATGGAAGCAGGTACTCGCTGGAATAATCTGCAGCCTTTGAAATTGGCACCTCTCTGGATGGGTGAAGGGGCTGGCTGCACTGCAGATGGTTTAATGAGCGATTTGTACTGCGCTACCTTGCCGCCCCCACATATGACGTCCTGCACAAAGGAGCTGTCAAGCTTTACATTTATTTATTTAGCCCATGAGATGCACAAGAGAGGAATGCTTGGGGTCAGAGGGCAGTTGGGACTGAGGGCCTTGCCCCAGGGCCCAACATGGGCGATTTACTGGCAGACATGGGATTCAAACCCACAACCAGCTGGACAGGGACACAGATCTGTAACACACTGAGCTGCATGGTGTCATCCTGCCAGGCTGTCTCCTCCGCCTCCCTGAGCTCCATATCAGAACATCACAGCCTAATATCTGGCTGTGCTTTCTGTCTTGGCGACAGCAGATTCCGTACAATGGGAAGAGCGCGGCGGATTTGCATTTGGAGCCTGTTTTGCAGGAGGGAGTGACCCGGTGACCCGTGGCCAAAGGGTCCCTGCTTAGCCTCCGTGGCATGTCATGGTGCACTGTTGTTTTGTGATTAGCCCCATGGTAGGATTGCCTTGTCCCGACACTAACCTTCCAGCTGAAATGAAGCAGTCTTTTCTATGACCTTCTGCCCCATTCCTTCTGGTTCTGTTCAAACATATTGTGTCCAGCCCTCCGCTGGGGGTCTGATAGCCTGTACGGTAGCCTTAAATCCACCTGCTTTTAGTGGTTTAACATAATCTCATGTCTGGTAGCTTTTAAGTGAGGATGTCCCTAATATTATGTCATCTGCATTGGGCCCTTATGCCAGTCTGGTACCTCTAAGTTCCGGGCTCAGCATGCCGCACGAGGTATGTGCAGGTCCTCGGCAGACATTGGAGAGGCAAGCACCGATGTGATGTGAGAGGCCCGTCACTGGCATAGACAGGCAGTTATTTAACCAGCCCAATAAGACACATAGCTGCATGCACACAGCTCCCCTATGTATGTAGCATATAGTCTGGATTGTAGAAGGAAACTGAAGCTGTCAAAGCAAATGTGATCACTTCGACTCCATAGAGCCTCAGTGCTGTTGTGCTGTCCAGTGTAGGCTGAATTCCGGCGTTCTGACTTAAAGCTTTTCAGCCAGTGAAGCGGCTTTCCTGGGGGAGACCCTGAATCCCATTTGTTGTTATGTCGTCATATTGTTGTTATGGCTCATCCCTCACTAAGGAGAGCCAAACTTTTATCCATATCGCTATATAAACATGGTAAATAGCTTCATTGTCTAATAACATGTATGCATTTTCAAGGTTTTCTGAATTACATAGGGCAATAGACTAGTTATATAATGCCATATGTACTACAGAACAGCATGACAATGTGCATTCAATAATACCTCTGTGCGTTTGTTTTTTGTTATGTGTGTGGCCGCGGGGTGATTTAGATTTAGATTAGATTAGATTTAATATTGGATTACATTATGATTATTGGGTTAACTATTCAATGCATTGCAGATCTTTCATTTCTGACATGATTCGATTAATTTATTTAATTATTTTCGTAACTTTAGATTCAAATCTTTTTTTAACTTCACTGAAAAAAAATCCCAGTTTTCACCATGGGAAATTAGTCGCACACTATTAAAGGGACACAAAAAAGTAGAATCTCAGAACATACATTTTTTATTGTTATTATTAACGGGGGAGAACATGCCAGTGTGAAATTGTCGAAAGGGCATCTAGGACCTGTACGTAAAAAACACATGAAATGTGAATGCTGCATGATTGTGGGTAGGTTACTGGTGTAATACTAATAATGTATTATAAACATGTCGCAAGCCGGTACGTTGCGACCACTCGTAAGTGGTGGATGAACTGTCGAAATATCTTGCTCTCCGCTATGGAAAATGGCTGATCGTTCAATGCAATCATCTCCATTACTTTAGTAGCCTAGTTGCATTTCCCGAAAGCATCGTTATGCAAAGATTATCCTAACCATCTGAGAGGGCACTCTGCACTGCGAAATGGGGGCAAGCATCCCAAAAGCATTGTAGTACAGATCATCGGGTAGCGCTTCCTTTGTGAATATTCGCATGCCAGAACTGTTACTCTGTACGTCTTCCTGCAGCACGTGAGAGTGCAGCGTCGAAATAGGAGTCTCTTTATTTTACCCTCCAAAATTGATTATGAGTTACCGCTTTAATAATCGATTCATCGAAACGCATCTTTACACTCCTAGATGATAATCACAGGTAATACTAAAAAATGTGGGACTATTTAGGCTGCAAAATAACAGAATTGGCACCATTTAAAAATGTGACCACGATGGTCTAATTGTTTCCGCAAATAGCCACTTGTCTTTGGAGGACCCTCACTCTAATCCGTGTTTTTGGTTTGAGAAGATTCCAGTGGCTAGACGTTTCTTCATGTATGAAAATTTGTATCATTGTAGCAATATATGCTTAGATTTTGAGGTAAAACAGCAATTTGTGGAGAACATGCATATTAATATCATGCCAGACTGAAATGTGTCCTGTATGTTATTTGCCTCACTAGTCAGCCATGTCAGTATAAATGGTTTATAAGTTTATGTACATTAAAGTTACATAGTAATATATATATATATATATATATATATAATATGCTCATTTGCAATCAGCAACGATTCAGACAGACCCATGGAAGTTTGAGAAATCCAAAATTTTCTGCTCTATACCTCTAAATCATCAGGTTATATTCAGCGTATCCGTGGGTCATTAAAAAGTATTAAAAAATAACATTAAATTAGCCTAAATTAAGTCCATTAAAATGTATTGGAAATCATTAAATAACATTTCCTGATGCATCTTTTTTCTTATTGGTTAATTTTTTCACGTCAAGTGAGGTAATGGTAAAGAAACTGGTTTGTAAGAAAGTGATAAAATGAACGACTATGGGGTGCTGTCCGACCCCTTATGGAATGATGCCATCCACCAGACAGCAATGAAAAATGGACATCAAGTCACTGCGTCACAGTTCTTTACTAATGTTAACGTTAGTGGTACATCAGCATAAACAACTGCGTCCAGTTGAGTTAACCCTGCTGCCCCCGCAGTGGCTACCACTTCCAGTAACATTTACCTCTACTGCAGAGTGATTTCAAAACAATGTTCTAAAATGCATTGCTCAGAAATTTCCTTATCGGTGCATCACTAATTAAAACGATGTTTCCCGACTCTGAAATTGCCAAAACCTTTCCATGTGGCAAAGACAAAACTGCATACATATTTCGGTTTGGTCTAGCACAGTCCTAGCATAGCACACAGTACACAGTCCTCGCACTTTCTCAAAATATAAAAACAAAAACTCAAATTCCCATCAAGGTCTTAAAATATTTCAAAAAGGCGTTAAAATAGAGGTTACTGATACCTGCAGATACCCTGACGTTAATTATTTTGTTTTTATTTCCTCAAAACAAGCAGGTGAATAAAACTGCATTTACTGAAAAGGTGCAGAACTGGCTGCTACTTCCTAATCAAAAAATGAAAAGCTCTTATTTGCATTTATTGAAAATGAGGTGAACTGTTCCAGAACAGAATGTGGCCTTTATCAGACCCCTGCCCCAAAGTAACTGCCTGAAGACAAATGCATCTTCGCAGAGAATGATAAGCACGGTTTCCCATACACTTATTTCTTGGAAAAGTTAAGAGAATTTGTGTGTGCCTGCATGCGAAAAATGTAAATATGCCTAAAGCATAGCTGCTGTTGTAGGCTTTATGTCTACAAAATCTTTACATTTATTACTTTGAGTATTTGTGTTATGTGTTGCGGTAACCAATAACAACATTCTACAGATAAAATAGATCATTTACCCAGTTGTGTCCATTTTAGAGATGTTTTTCCTGTTCTAACTCTGTGCTGGTGGTTGGAATTCCTAAGGAATTAGAAATGCAGTGGGATAGACTTCATGGATGGCTTAACATTTCACTTAATCCTGTTTGACTTCACGCCCATTTTAAGAGGAAGAGCCGTCTACATTGTGCTAATATTCTCAAGTTTCAATTTGTCCAGTTGTTAATGGATTAGAAGTACTAAGTGTTATTAATCAAAACCTCATGGTATGCACTGGTCAAATGGCAGCTAAAGACAAATTATATTTTGTCTGCATTGTATTCAAATGTATTTTTATTTCACTGATGACTTTTAAGGTTCCATTTCACAGGAAAATGAAATATAGAAAATATTTTAATTTGGCATATTTATATGTCTATGATACATACTGTTGTGTTATCTTTTATAGGAGGTACTGGAATTAGGTGTAAAAATGCCAGGAAAGGTGAAGGGTAGAAAATGTTTTGACCACACATTGATAATGATGTTTATTAATCCTCAAATGAAAAGTCAAATAGTGGGCAATTTTTTTTTTGCAGCAGCAGCTCCAATAACCAGTCAAAATGTAGCTACAAAGCATGAGATGAGATCCCCCAAATGCGGATCTGAGCCTGGTGCATAACTATGATCAACATCCAGCAGTATGAATCTGTAGCAAAAGGTAAAATGTGGAAGGTGACAGTTCGCTGATTCTTTTTCACAAATTGTGTTACTGCTCAGTGTCTAAATCTCACTGTTCGAAATGCAGTCCTGTGAGCTGTTGCTTGGTGTTTGTCATGTTTGTCATTTGCAAAAAAGTCATAAAATGAATAAATCTGATTTGTCACAATGCCTTTGGAGCACTAATTGAGATTAAAGTTTTTGTGAAATAATATTGATTAGTCATCTTAATGAGGTGCAGATTGGGAAATGGGCAGTATCTAAAAAGGTACAGACTTGGCCATTCAACCGATAACATATATTATTGGCACTTGTGTGTGTGTTTTAATAAGATGTGTGTCATCATTACTAAAAACACTATGGTTAAATAAACTGTTACCTAGTTTTATTAACACAAAAAGTAGTGTCATCTGCATGAAAGTAAGGAGAAAATGTAATGTTCGTTAATGAACACCACAATTTATTGAGGCAAGTGACATTTTTAAAATATTGACCCTGGCGCTCAGTGTAATTTTACTGCAATTAGGAGTATAATTATGATGTCATTGAGGGTGGTTATCTTATAGGAAGTTGTTATGGGTAATATATGGATTATCAGCTGGGGCGGTTTGCTGCTGAGCTTTAACACCCAGTCTTGTTGCTCATTTGTGCATTAGCTGTTCTGTGTAAATGTTAAGCTTGTGTAGCTGAATTCTGAAAGCTTTTCTATATAAATCACTTCATAGCATTGTAGTATGTTCCTAACGGTGCCTGAGCCAGGAAGACTCTTTTGCATATATCTCTGCATGAGCTCTGTAGTATCTGATAGCTTTTTAGGGCTTTTAGAAAAAGCGAGAGTAGCACTCTCACCCTGCAATAGTCTTCTCCGATACATCAGAGTCACTTTTTTGTGCTGCACATGGGAACTTCCACACCTCCCAGTTGGCTGCTGGCTTTTCTTTGAAACGGCAGATGGTCTTGGCTGAAGCTTGTAGACCCGATTAAAGACATTTTACAGGAATGTCTCTCACTGGCATTTAGTTTCGGAAACACTTGATCGGCATTAACGCAGTGCAGGGACTGCAGAATACTGTCAGCGGGCCACTATTTGTTCATCTCTCTGTCCTTGTAAGTATCTCGGCGGCACGATCAGCTCGTGCACATTTACATCTCCAGCCCCGTTTCAAGTGCACTTTTAAGCAGTATTACAGGAGTGGAATTATTCACTCAAAGAGGGAGAATGTGCACTGTGGGGTTACTTGATTTGGAATTACTTCAAACTCACAGACAGATGTCTTTAGTTTTCCTACAAAATAGCTCAATCCACAGTGTCTATGACACCAAACATGATTTCAACCCTGTGCTCCCTATTAAGTTCTAAGCAAGCAGTCTGCAAAAAATGTTCTTTTTTCCTTTCCCGGCCAAGTGGCCCAAATGCCAAAATCCTCCAATCTGTGTACTGCAGACTTGAAAGAGGCTGTTTTAATGAAACACTTTTAACAGCACAGAACATCATTAACAGACATTTTAATATCTCACTTGCTATATAACCAAGAAAATTAAATAAGAGCATCATAATCATAAAAAGTTTAGTAGACGTAGTATCTTTATTAACGAAACGATTCAATTAAAATCTTGAAGAATTAAAATGAACTGTCAGTTCCGTTTAAAATAATAATTATATTAATAATATTTTATCTAAGTAGTTGGTATTTAGATCTTTAATTACAAAATTGCATAATTGGCTGGAATCACTAGGAATTTCAGCCCAGCTAGCTCAGTCGGTAGAGCATGAGGCTTTAAATTTCAGGGTTGTGGGTGCGAGCTTCATGTTTGGTGATAAGTTTTTGGGGCAGTGAGGGCATAATGGTTAGGGAACTGGCTATGTGATTTAAAAGGCTGCCGGTTTGAGTCCCCAACTCGCAAGTACCACTGAGCTCCTGAGATAAGCCATTCTTTTACAAATGTCTGTAGAAGCAGTCTGCATGCCTAGGTGCTTGATGTTATATACCTGTGGCCATGGACGTGACTGGGACACCTGAATTCAATGATTTGGAGGGGTGTCCCAGTACTTTTGGCAATATAGTGTATTAACATACAGGGGAACACCCTGAAAGGGATGCCAGCCTATTGCAGGATGCCTGCAAAGTCCGGAGTTGTCAGTAGCTTGAAGAACAACTTTATCGCTCACTCACACAGGATTTTGCCCCACTGTTCTGTAAGCATTGCCTTGCCCACTGATGTTTATGGACATGCATTTATGCACAGCTCACCTAAGGTCCCGCCATTGTATCTTAGTGGTGTTAGGGGATCTAGTTTGACTTGGCCATTTCAAACTATTCAGTATTGTGATTTTCTGGTGTGTCTGGGATCGTTGTCTTGTTGTGCGACCCAGTTTCATCCAAGCTTTAGCGGTCAGACTGATGGCCTCACATTTATCCCCAGAATACTTTGGTCTTCCCTGCCTCTGTGTCTCTTAGCTTTTGTTATTCAGGCATGTCGACAGACACATTACCTTTGATTTACAACTGTTTATATTTGCGCTTGCATTTTAAATAATAAATGATTTCAAAACAAATTCAGTTTTCTGTGGTGTACTGAAATTGCACTGAAGCAGGAACCCAAAACCGAGGCTTGTACTGAACATTAAATTTTGTGCGGTTACTTTTTGACATCACCGGAATTTGTGTAACAAAATAATTACCCATTTTATTTATTAAAAAAAGAACTATTTATTGGACTAATGGCCAAGCACATACATGGGGAGTGGAGAATGCATTTTGGCAACCCTCCATAGACTAAATGGTCACTGACCTTCCTCAGCTCAGGCCAGGCGTGCAGCTGACAGGAAACCCATTACAGTAACATGGAGAGATTCTGTATATGCCCCATGAGTCTATCGGGTCAGAACATCAGGGACTCTCAAAGCATTTGTCATGAGGAGCATTTTGAGGAAAAATAACCAGACTAGAAGCCACTGTATCCCTTTCACACACATACAAACACACACATAGACACAACTATAGTATAGTGAGCTCTGTCATGAGATGCTGCACATTGAACTCCAGGAAGATGATTGCAATTCTGACCACTGTATCTAGATTATTATTAATCTGTCTTTTTTCCGGAGAGAAACACTTTGTCTGCCCTTCTGCAGGTTTTTTTTCAGTACGTTTTCTTAAAAACCTGTAAAATATTGTAAATGAAAAATGTGTGATGTTGAGCCCATTGGAACAGTATCGTCTGCTGTGTTTCTGAGACATTCTAATACTCACAAAGGTGACTGAAAAAAGAAGTTATACTTTTTATAAGGGCCTTTAGTCTGTGAATAAATTCCTAGTGATCACTTTTTAAGTTCTGTTATGATGGGGTCGCTTACCGTTGCCTAGGTACCTGGCATTCTGCCCGGGGCAGAGGCCCCTTTCCTACGCTCGAGCTTCCAGTTGTAAGGCTATCACCCGGCCTCTGCTTCAGGCAATTGATAGGCTTTAGCCCTGAGGGAGCCTCGAGAGAGTGGGCCCATGTGCAGAGGCAATAGAGGCCCTTCAGTAGCATGGAGAAGAGATTGGCTGGAAAAACTAAGAGCAGGACCGAGGAGGATCAGGGACTGTTAACACCAAGGCGATGGACCTGAGGGGATGAGATTAAAAAAAGGTAAAGCCACAGTAGTCAAGTCAGGAGTCAGGGGATCTTCGTGAAAGGAGTCAGCTTTTCCAAAATGTGTTCTTATAAGGCATCCCACAGGTATGCCAAAAAGGACAGAGCCACTGATTAAAGGTGTCCCAGGAAGACACAGGAGAGTCACAGCCTGAAGCTACCCAGCCAGGCTAGTTTTCAGGCAATTATGTTGAATCCATATTAATCCATTGGGCCAAATTTTGTGAACCCTTACATTAGATGGGTCTTGTCAGTTTCCAACTGAAAAAGCATGTAACTTGGCATAAATTAGAATTCACAGGGTGTCTTTATTTTGGTTGGCTATTAGATTTCGCAAAAGCATGAGATGGCAGATAAAAAGAGTAGGGTCAGTGCATATCTCAGAGCAAGGAAAAACATTTTGACAAGGACTGTCCCCTTCATTGAATGTTTCCCCCCAGTTAGTTGTGCTTTTCAGATCTTTGTCACTTGTTTTCCCCTCTGTGGATAAATAGTTTCAGGGAGACTCACCGTACACGACCTCTGCGATATCAGTGTAAAGCAGATGTTAATTTTGCGTGAAATGGTAATGTCATCGTGTCACTTCCAGGAGCGATGGAATTTCTGTTTGAGAGAAATAACATCAGATTTGGATGTGCTGCAAATTAAGTTATGTGTTTAAAGGGCTGCTGGAATTTCCCACGAGCCTTCATCTGTGCCCCCCCCCCCAACTCATGGTGTGCTATTGACAACGCATTTAGCTGACTGTCAAGGGGCCACCCTTACCAGTTTTATTTTTTTTTCCCAAATGATGGGATGAACACACATAAGCTGGGGCGCAGCGTCACTCTCTTTCCGCCCTGGAGTGACGTGATACACACCAGCCCGGCGGGGGGGGGGTTGGGGGTTGGCCTATTGGTAGTAAACTACTAGCATGCTAACTATTTTGCTCTTACCTGCTGCTACTAAAGCAAAGCTAACGGGCTATAACTGAGATTTTGTGCATCTCGCTGCACCCCCCTCCAGCAGCTTCTCTCGCGTGCGTCTCGCTGCACCCTCTCGTGTTATCATTTTGTTATCCTCCAGCTTTCTCCATTTTTTTTTCTCAGTTTTTCGTCCATTGCAAAATTCAGTCAACTGGCACGTGCAGATCAATACTGAAATATTGATTCTAAATAGTCTCGTTTTGAAAATCTATTCTAATGTAAAAGTACCGATTTGGTACGTAAGATGTTAAAATCCTTAAAGGGAGCAGGGCATGAACTACTAGGAAACAGGGCCGCTCATAAGGGGGATGGGGACGGGGCCTGGACACTTGGAAACTGGAACGGTCAATCCCTCGGCCCCACCTCGGATATTGTCATGTAATTGTTAGGGTTGGATCACAATTGAGTATCAATATCAAGTTCACTTTCGGCGATGCCAACCTTGGATCGAACACAAATCGCATTGAACAGAAAATCGATGGTATCTCCCGCCAGCTGTCACGCTTCTGGTGTGAGACTCTCACGCCCGTGCACAAAATCTTCATTATAAACCTATAATTAGCTACATGAATGGTGTTGGGGTAATCTGCAAACCAAACAGACGATTAATAAGGTAATCAAAATGATACATACATGTAAATGTGTGTGCATGCGTGTGCATGCATGTGCCGACTTGGCAACCCTGCCTATACTTTAGTTTATTGTGCAGTGGGTTTGTAACTTTTAATTTCATTTATTTATTTTTATGCTTGGGGGTGCCGCCACCTTTACTTCACGATGGTTACATGCTTGCAAAGCATGATTGTACCACTTTGTGGGGGGCATGTCTTCATTGATTTACTACAAGCATGTGTATTTATTTATGAGAATCTGAAAGGGTGTGCAGGGCAGCTCGACCTGCACGGCAATGTCATCGGCCCACCATCAGACGCCATGTGTCAGTGCTTCCGACGGCCACTCAGACCCTGTATATCACTACGTTTAATCTCTTATAATTGAACTCTTGGGACTGCTTGCTAGGCGATTGCTTTCAGGCATCTGGAAAACCAAGCGCTGTGTACTGGGCTAATGTATCATGCATTAATGATGCATCTTCCACATGTATGAGATGTGAAGAATTCCTCGAAAAACACCAGGTAAGAACAGAGCAGCCTCTATTAAAAGGATTGTGGGTAATGGCCACTTCAGGTCTGTAGATGCAGGGTAGCTTTTAGCTCATAAAAGAAAGACGCCTTGTGTACTAAGTGAGGACGATGGCAGCCCCTGCATTTTTCATCAGACTGATGGACGGACACAAATTGCAGAACCTTGAGTCCAAGTTTGAGCGGGGTGTGCCAGGCACTATGCCATCAATCCTGTGGCCTGTATTAAATTGTATTTCGCTCTGGATAGGAAAATACTGGGCAAATTGCATCGCGTATTGGTTCAAAACGGGACACCGCATTTAATTTTTCAATTCAGGATTCCGCAAGATATGGGATGGCTGACATCTCTATTCCGATACCAAAGAGCCGGCAGAAGGCGAGCCTGCCTCTGTCACCATTTCATGTAAATGAACCAGCTTGATAGTTTTGATGCATTTTGGAAACCGATGATTCCAGATGATAATGTGGCTTTAAAATAGCAGCACTGGAGGTATTTGGCTAACATACATGCAAAACTATTTTAACTGTTTATTTTATACTTTCTTATTTACTGCTAACTTGATGGTCTTGAATGCTGTATGTGTTATCAGGGTGAGGGTATGAATAAAAAGTGAAAGAATACTCTTCTTGAGTGGGTGGTAAAAAGTCCTTAGTCTGGGTTAATTTACCTGTCAAGAGGAAAAGTCCATACAGTAATTCCCTTCTGACAATGTACATGCATCTCCTTTGTGGCCAGTAATGAAGTTGTAATGTTGGTCAATTAACTCTCTTTTCCCTTTGTGTTTTGAGGGGGGATATTTACCCTTGTGACACCCAGTTAATGATTTGTTGATAAAGTAGTTTCAAAATTAAATATCAACCCATTAGATAAACCATATGGTATCCCTGGCAATGTTGTAGCACAAGCTGTTTTCTCCATGGCATCCAGGACTTCCTTGCTGTGGTGAACACAGGCAAGACTTCATGTGCTATTTCTTAGGATCCGCATGGAAGCGTGTGCCTTCCTGGCAGCATTTGGTTGGCACCATTATTTGATGCTTTGGTGATGATATTTGAATACAGAAACATGTAAACAATGAAGGAAAATAATTTCTTAGTACAAGACACTGGGTCTGTGTTGGTTGTAAATATGTATAAACTTTTTGTCAGCAATATTATCCAAAACACCAGATATTTAAACACCTTTCAGCAAGTGTAGAAACTGACCCCTAAGACTGTGCCTACTCTAGATGTGAAGATTATGGTCTGTATTAAATGTTTTTCCTAACCTCCTCTGTGTTTTATGTCATTCAACAAGATGCAACTTTTATCCTGCATATTCCTGCATAATCCTGCTTACACCGAGTATGGAACCACGTTTCAGTATGACATTACATGATTATTCTTACACCGAGTATGGAACCATGTTTCAGTATGACATTACATGATTATTCTTACACCGAGTATGGAACCATGTTTCAGTATGACATTATATGATTATTCTTACACTGAGTATGGAACCATGTTTCAGTATGACATTACATGATTATTCTTACACCGAGTATGGTGCCATGTTTCAGTATGATATTACATGATTATTCTTACACCGAGTAT
>JAODKN010000104.1:1200137-1212478 GCA_026774425.1 Petrocephalus zakoni | reverse complement strand
TTTTTGGATTGGTGGGCTTTGGCAATCTGGTGTTGAAGTGATTTGTGGGGCCAGCCCCCCCAGAAATCTGGTAGCCCCCCCCCCCCCCCCATCTTGTCTGGGTGTCGTTATAGAGCATGAAATGCAGTAAGTGACGCAGTTATAATTTTAGAAGTTCAGAATTGGTCAAATAATTATAAAATAAGTATAATTTAGAGCTGTCACAATTACTTGATTAAACTAAATTACTTTAATTTTAATCAGCACTTTTTAATAATCCTTCGCGATCGGGTTGCACTATGGTGGAAGGAAGAGTGCTTTTCTCAAATACTTTTAGATTTTTAGAATGGAAGACATTGACCTGTGCATTGCATAGATGTACATAAAGATTGATTCTTATAGATTTGAAAACTGCTTTGACAGAGTCACTGAAAATAACCAGTTCAAAAGACCGATTTGTTCACACATTTGACATCACTATAGTTCACTTGGACAGCTGTTCTTGCCTGCAAGTAGCCTTTCCCGTTAAGACAATCTCGCCTGGTCGTTTGTGTAGTGCTTTTCTCTTGGACTGAAAATCGCGGAAACACAAGTATACTTCTGTGTTATATTGGACTTGGATACTAATATATCAGTCACGTCAGACCAGGTTTTCCAGTGTGATATTCCGCTGTGGCAGGACTGACTGACTGGACTGAATGTGGAAAAGTAACCATCATCAAAATTCCATAGCTTGTTAAGCTTTGTTTCCGGTGCGTGTGTCACATTATTAGAAGCTGCCACTGATCAAAAGCAGGGCACAGATGTAAGCCGTTGGTGATCCCGGCCGGCATTGTGCCCCTTCCAGGTGCTGTACTTCCACAGCGCCCTCAGGCTCCCCAGCGTAGTGGCTGTCGTGGAAGTGGCGGCCCTGACGCATCAGGCCGATGGCTCCCAGCGTGCCCTGGGCTGCGGATTTGGAATCCTGCGCCTCTTTTCCGCAAATGCGGACCCCACAGAAGCCCCTGATTCCAAGGAGCTGAGAAGGTGAGCGGAATGTTAGGCCACGTCATCCCAGTATCCCACATATCTCAGTAGCACCGTGTAACTTTATTAGCACTTAGCCTTTTCTCCGCTGGCCGGAAGCCGCCGCCGCCGCTCGCCGGATGTTTGGCTTCAGCTTGTGATAAGCTGCCCTCAGGTCGGCCCATTCATGTCGTATGGAAGCAATGAGGTGAAATGACTCATGTTGATGCAGACTGTGCCGTGATGCTTTCCTTCTGGCTCTTTTGAAGGTTGAGTCTGTACCATGGAAGCCCGAGGGCTCTGCTTCACCCTTCCCTGCACGAACCCGTCGAAAGTGAGTTACTTCCCGCCTTTGTTCTTATGAGAGGCTCTTTCCAATATCATTAGAAGAGAAGCTGTATGTGGCCTGGAAAGCCCCCCCCCCCCACTTGCTTTTATTAAACCATTTTTAAGTAATTTTATTTAATTGTCAGAATTTATGGGCGCTGTTCATTTATGAATAGAATTATTTGCAATTTACAGCCTCAAAGATGCATTGTAATGCTTGGAAACACCATAAAAGATGGAGTGGCTCTGACCTAATCCTTTAGTGGTGTAATAAGTCTCATCCTGCTTTGGTGGCACTGCTGTGCTTCCTGTGAGCACGTGCCAAGGTGGGCAGATAGGGTGGGCCACTCAACGCTCTACGTGTAAGAGCTCCTCATAAGAGCTCCTCAGTGCATGAATTATTAACCAAATTATTATCGCTTGTTTGTAATTGTGCAAAAGAAGGAGAATAATGTCAGCCTATAAGTGCAAAGTCCCCCTCAGTGAAGTGACATTCTGTTGATGATAATTGGCCACGCTGGGTTGAGGAACATCATGCTTGATTTCTCGCTTCAAGATGGGTGTCTGTACCGATAACTGAGGGGAACGGGAAGACGGCTCAGATATTTACAAATGTGTCAGGTGCATTATGAACATTACACTTGTGGTGCGCCATACATTTTCCATAACATTCTGCTTTTCAGAACAAGTGTCTGCCTCTGAGGAGGTGTGTAAGTGAAAGCCTTTCTAAGCTAAGTCGGCTGCCAAAGACTCGCAAAGGGGTCAGGGGTTTGGAAGAAACGACTTTTAATCCTTATTTAACATTCACAGCAAAGGGTGGAGTATAAAGGAAGGCCAGAGGAAGTACTGACTGGCTAGATGAACACTCCAGCCCCTGCACATTTGTGGTTTGGCAGTGCAGGGGGATGGCGCCTTGTACAGCTTACCCTGCGTGTTTTTTTCGAGAAATACCCGAAGGGGTCTTTGAGGCATTTATGCATCAACGGCATGTTTCTCATCACAAACTTTCCAACAATATAGACTCTAACCACAGCTCATCAGTCAAAGCATGATTATGAAGTATAAGACGTCCTGATGGCAAACTGGCATAAAATCTATGAAGAATAGAGAATGAATCTGAACACCTGACTGTAGTACCCAGAAGGGCCTTTTTCTATAATAGAGTGAAATAGATTTTCAGGAGTTTGTCTTGCTGCTACGGTGAATCCTTTGTGCTGCGTTGATTGTGTGGAAGCCTGACATCACCGCATGGGCTCAGTAATGCCCACAGCCGAAATCAGGTTGAGGTTTCAGTCATTTTCATACCAAAAGTGAAAATAAGTTTTTCGGCTGGGTTTAGAACATCTCCATTTCTGGAAGAAAGACGGCCACCCTGACTTGGATGGTCTTTGAAGTGTTTAAGATAATTCATCTTATAATTAGTATATGGTACGTTTGGGCATTTTTAGCGTAATTCTGTTGCGAAAGGTGAGCATAGGGAGAACATGCAAACGTCATGCAAGTTTATGTATATTAAAGAAAAATGTTTGGAAAACAAGTTTCTTTTCATTTAGACTGTACAGCTTACTTCCATAATTGCTGTAGCAATGGGGTTTCCAAAGGAGTGAGAGCTAGACTGCAGGGTTCTAATCTGGACAGTATATTATCTATAAGTGAGACGTACATAGGCATATTTGTCCTTCAAAAACTGCTGACTTAAAAAAAACTGGATAAACTTCAGAAACTGTCATAGCCAAACTTAAGTATGTGTGCGGATGGGCAAGTTTCTTCCTGCTTAAGTACCTACTTATGTCTAACTCTTTATTACTAATGTAGCACAACCCGGAGCAGCTGTGTGCAATTGATCAGGGGTAATAATCCGCAGAGCCAGGGTTGTTAGCATGCCAACACAAAACACCGCAGAGCCCCTCACCTGCTCATACCCAGACTGACGGCTATGCTGCTGTCATTTGGTAATTCAGTGTTATTCAGTGCTCATATCTTAGCAAGCAATTTGCACCAAATACTGCTTAATTCATTTTTCTTTTTCTGTCCTGGGGGCAGGATGTCAAAGGTTCCTAAAATTCCTGTGAGCACTTTCACATTAGCTGGAGGGCTTTTTAACTTTTCACCGTCTCAAAGAGCATTAGAATCTCCAGGAATGGGAATATTGGTTTCTCAATGGAATTGAAGACATTAATACAGGAGCAAGCATGTGAAGCATTGAAGAAGTGTCCAGGTGGCATCCATTTCTCTTCAAGGGCATGTATAAAATGCGGAAGGCTGTGGATGGAGGGTTTCGAGGAGGAATGAGGAATGTGCCATGTGAATGTGAGCGACTGAAAGCGGCAGAGCTCTTCTTACTGACGGCTCATTTACTACACAGAGACAATTGCGTATTTGTATGTTGTTCCATTTTGCCTTCCCATCCATACCACCAAGGTGCCGAGAATAACCTCCGTACGTGGCGATCGGATATAACGGAATTCTCCTAGCTGTGACACCGGAATGTCGAAAGGCTGGAAACAGAAAGCATCATCGCCTGATTATTTCCCCCCACTGCAATGAATGTATGACAGTCATCCCTGTGAGAGTTTAAGACCTTTCACTCTTTTCTGAGCACCCAGGAGTGGCTCCAATTAACCTCTCTGTTAAGACTGCTTCTCAGCGGAATGCTCCATAGAAGTTTAATAAAGTACTGGAATCCTGCCGGTTAAGAGCGCTGCAGTTTTTGCACTGATTCATAGACTATTAGTCTCTGACACTTCCCCTAATTTGACGGAATAGTTTTGCTGAACCATTCCTGTCGGCAAGAACGATACAGATTATTGTGGCTGGTTAATTTGCCTTTTCATTTGCTTTTTCACTGGAAAACAGTACTTTGAGTCTTTTTTAGCACAATGACCAGCTGGACATGCATATCGGTGATCACAATTAGAGAAAGGAGGTAGCGCGATTCCCGATTGGCACATTTGCCAGTCTATTGGGCTTATGAGGGGCTGGGAGGAAGAGACAGGAACGCTTTGGAAGAGGGAGGTGATTTAGAGTGTGCTTAATGTGCTGTGCTTTCGCTGATGCTCCTGGGCAGTGGACTGGCCATTGAGCTCGAGGTTGGGGTCCTAAATGAGGACGTTATCTTTTTTGCCATCATCATTTCTTCCTTGGAATCATCCCACGTATCCATCTAACATGGCCCTCTAATGGCTTTGTGTAGTTGAGTGGTATCGTTCCAGTCCGTCTCCGCTAAGGTCTTCGAGAGAGGATGGATTTTGATGCTCATGGGCCTGAGAGAATAAGGTTTTCTGTGGACACTTAGGGTTTGAAGGACTACATTATGCTGCCATGAGTTCCTATATCTTGTTTTTCTTTTTGTGTCGTTATTGGCAAAACATGGCAAGCTGTCACCCTGACAGCATAGCATTTTAGCTAGAGTGCTGTTATTGATTTGGAATTTTTTCTAATAAGGAAGAAGTACAATGAAACTATCTAATCATCCTGTAAGATGTTACTTCGCTTTTCGAGCGTTCAGCAGTATCAAATGTCCAGCTGACAGTTGTGGAAAAGAGACGTTTTACAAATTAGACAAAAATAATGATTCAACAATGCGCGGATGTTTTAGTAATGTCCAAGAAAGCCTTGAGATATTTATTTCATGTTCTAACCAGTCTGAAGTGTCTACACCAGTTTAATTGCTCTTCTGACATCCATCCATCCATCTTCTAACCACTTATCGTTGTCAAGGTTGTGGGGAAGGGGACCTAGAGCCTGCCCCAGGCAGCGCAGGGCATAAGGTGGGGTACATCTTGGAAGGGATGCCAGTTCATCGCTGTTCTGGAATTTGAAGTAAATTTTTTTTCTTTCAGTATTTGCAGCATGCATTTATGTCTGAATTTTCATTACAGTTATAAAAAAAAAATGATTGTTCTTATTTAGTCTTGTTTTGACTGGAATCTTTGTTGTGGTTCATCATGCCACTTGCAAACACTTGACTTTGATGAGAAATAAAAAAAAAAATGTTCCTGTCATCCTCCGAATGATGCCACAAAGGGACGGCGTGATAATGATGTGACTTTTGGCTCCACGTTGACAGAGCCTCTAGTCTCTGGCACTTCAAAGTGCGACCTGGATGCCCGCCTGTGAGCGGCATGTTTCATTTCTGCTGCTCCGCACAGATTTGGGTTTCCGAATGTGGGTCGGCATCTTTCTTCTCCTGCCCTTCGTGCTCTCACATGTGCTTCATCCTCCAGCTGAGAGTAGGAGGGAGAGGAGATGTTTGGGGGCGGGGGGGATCAAACGCAGACGGAAACCCCAGTCTGACTGATGGTGTCTGACGGCTTTGGCAGAGACCATTTTAATATGATGATAACAGGACTGGTTTTATTTTAGGGTATGTACGTTTAATCGAATGCCGTTTGGTGAACGATGCTACGAATTGATCGTTTGGCATAGTGACAGGAGTTCAGCGAGGTTACTTTTGATGTATAAATGAGGCTGCAGTCTTGTGTAATAATTTAAGGTGTGTTTAATGGCAGGCTTACCTTTAACCCCGTGTCCTGCCTTCTTCATCCTCCTTGTTCTCCTTCTTTTGTGTCTAACTTGTGCGCTTTCTGAGAACTGGCAGCTGTAGTTTTTTTGGTAGTTTGTTTAAAATAAAATGCAGATTACTTCCTGT
This sequence comes from Petrocephalus zakoni, assembly GCA_026774425.1. Classification (NCBI taxonomy): domain Eukaryota; kingdom Metazoa; phylum Chordata; class Actinopteri; order Osteoglossiformes; family Mormyridae; genus Petrocephalus; species Petrocephalus zakoni. The sequence goes on along the minus strand of JAODKN010000104.1, from coordinate 1,206,516 downwards.
AAGTGAGAAAATTATATATTATATACATTATACACATTTATTTCGGCCGTTGCAGTCATCGATAAATTGTTTTCATTGTCATAAATAATAAAATAATAATACATTTTATCTATAGAAGCCATTCTAAACACTCAAGGACACCGTACAGTAAATACAAATGTACAATAAAAAACAATAATAATACAAAAAATACAAGAATAATAAAACAATTGTTCCCTTATTGCTGTACTCATATGGATTAAAATATTTGCAGCACTTAGCAGTAAATTCTATTACCTGCTTTCTTGTGACCCATTTTCCTGTCAGCATGACTGTCAAAATGAAATATTTTTATCATAGCGACAGGTTATTGCCAGATATTAAGAGTTTGTTTTGGAGCTTTTGTCATTTTTATATTATGTGGTGTATTCTAGGTGTTTCATTATGTGCTTAATTTTGACATTAAAAAGAATCAAAATGACTCTGTAGTATAGAAAGAAATGCATCTCTGGGCACATTCATGTAATATGTTCATGCAAAGAATAATGATAAGTTTTTGTATTTTAAGGGTCTTCCATACCTAGCTACACGCAGACTGGTATTTGTCAAGTTCTGTTGATCTTCCTACAGACTGGCCTACAGATCAGCCTTTGGGGCTGTCCAATGAAGTCTACTGTGAGGTCTTCTCTGATGGTCACTGAGATAACAGTCATTAATATATGTTACATTATATGTGACATTTCATTTAGGGGATTGTCCTCTGTTGCCTGGTGCCCATTACTTCCTAGGGTAGGTTGAAGGCTCACTGTACCTCAGAACTGGACAGATATAGAAGATGGATAGATTGATTTCTAGGTGGAATGTTGCATTTATTGCTTCAATTTTTTGTTTTGATCTGTGTGTTGGCATTTCTGTCAGGAAACCAGCTGATGCTGCCGATGGAGGGCGCCCACCTGCTCTGCAGCCTGCAGCCTCATCCCGCACTGGAGCTGCTCACGGCCTTGCTGCCCCAGAATGTGCTGGTGTCCGGCACGGAGCCTATCCCGGGGCTTGTAAGCTCCTCGGACCGCAGTGGTGAGGACTCTGCGCTTACCCTCGTGTTGGTGACAAGCTCACTGCCTTGCTGCCCCAGAATGTGCTGGTGTCCGGCACGGAGCCTATCCCGGGGCTTGTAAGCTCCTCGGACCGCAGTGGTGAGGACTCTGCGCTTACCCTCATGTTGGTGACAAGCTCACAGCATTGCACTTTTTTACTGCTCCTTAAATGCCTTAAAAACAACCCTGTCTCAGGAGCTTATGGATAATAAGCTGTTGCTATACATTTAAAAATGTTATTTAGACAACCATTAAAAGAATGTTTCATTTACTCAGACAGAAGGCCGAAGTAGGGCTGACTGTAAATGCCTAGATGTGAACATTTTTACTAAAGTGACACGTTTTCATAGTCCTGCTAGCATTTATTTGAGTGTTTTATGAATAATAAAGCTAACATTTTTCTTTTTTGTTTCTTGGTGGGTGGATGATGAGCCATTTCCCTTTAAGCCCAGACATTGGAAGAAAATAATTATTGTTCATGCATGAATTTGCTCTTAAAGTTTGTTATGAAATTTTTGACTATATTCTGTGATTCTGCTTATGGAGTTTTGGGGCTTGGATATTACCTGATTTTAGTAAGCTGTGGATACCATATAGTCATGTAATAAACAAGAAGAAGTGACCCAAACTAATATTATAACTGACTACTTCTGTTTTACACAGAAATTATTTGCATGTACACATTAACATATATCTGTTGATCCAATACTACCAAAAAGGAAGGCAGGCCTCTCTGGTGCGTGGTAGGCCTCCTGCGGGGGATGTGTGCGGGTGCCTGGCTTTCCAGGCCTGCTCGCTTCTCGGGGCTGGGGGTTGTGGGCTGGGCCGGTGGCCTTCCGTCCGGTGTCCTCTGGTGGGGCCCCTCGCACCTCGGCGGGTTGGGCACGTGGTTGGCGCTTGAGCATGTGGCCGGGGGCCTTCGTTCTGGGGACAGCTGGGGGCCCTCTTGGCTTGGGATCCGGCAGCTTTAGCCTTGGGGTTGGGGTGGCGGGGTGTCGCTGCTGCCCCCCCACATCTATCCGTGGACAAATTGTTACACTGGCATACACAAACGCATAAACACATACATAGATAGATATTCACCCACACCTATCCCCACACCATGCACATGTGCGCGCACACACACACAGACAGTTTTTTTTGATAAATTGTACATCTGCTACCATTACTGTTGTAGTTGTTGCTGCTTGTTGTTGTTTTATCTTTTATATTTTTATTTTGATCACGTTTTGCATTTAGCTTGTTTTGTGTTTTTCCGTGTTTTAGTGCTGTAATTTGTGGTCCTTTTTCTATATTCCTTCCCCCCCACACCTCTTCCCCCACCCTTGTTTTCTGTCCCCCCAACCTGTACCTGTTCCCCTCTTTATATCCACTATCATCACTGATGCAGTCCGGTTGCCTTAATAAGCTAGGATATGCAATAGGAGGACAATACCATGCACCTCCTACGCAGAGCAAATCTGCCCCATTAATACAGGCATCCGGGTTTCACGGTACCCACTTACCTTGGCTGCTGGGGACAGGACAAGAGGAGACAAAAACAGAAAGGAAGGCAGATGGAAAGCATACCGCTGTCGAGAGGCAGCTTAGGTGCAAGTGCTGCTTTGCTGAGCATCCAATGAGTGACCAGCAACAAGTGCAATTTAGCATTGAAACAAGAGCTGAGCAGTACATTACTAAACGGCGTGAGGGCTGTTGAAATCAAAACACCGCCGGGGCTCCGTTCCTGCCAGACAAGTGCAAAACACAAGAGCATTTGGTGTTGCCAAGTGACCATAACTGAGGGAGGGCACATGCACATGCCATGTGCCGTTCCAGGAATTAATAGAAGGTTGCGAGGAGCTCTGAGGACGACCAGATGTAGTTCGGTGACTTGCTCCACCACAGGAACCACATGTGAAACTATTTACTGCCCGCTACCTTTGAGTTTAAAGGAAGGTGAACGTTCTTTTTTGCCATGTAAAGCTTTTGGGGAGTTTGTCACTTTAATAGCTGAATTAAGTGAAGGATAAAATCTCGTTGTCCTGGAGTGTTTTACTGAGTGTGTAGATAACGATGTGTAGACAGGGCTACTGCTTCATGGGGAAAAATGGACTTTAAAATAATTCATTAGCATTTTCATAGCATCGTTGAAGTAGAGGCTTGTAGTTTGTCTGTGATCCAGTGTCAGTATAGTGGCTCTGTGTAGTTCACATTTCAAACACTGGGTTTTGTTCAGCCTTAAGTCTTATTTTCAGTATTTTACCATTCACACTGAGAAGTACATATAATCATATATATGTTATTTGTATTGTAGCACAAAAACCAACATTGATTCTGAATCAAGTGTTTTTATCTGAAAGATGATTAGTTAAATAAACATATTGATTTAGCATTCATCTAATCTGAATGGCAAATTATATGCATCGGGTCACAATAAGCAGTGTTCTGAATATATTACTGGAACAAATGCTTCACTGTGCACTAGAGATGGAATGCTGGTTCTGTGCCCCAATTTCTGGATGTGGAACATTGGGGATTGGCTCTTATGCCGTACCGTGGCCCTAGAAGTAGACTCTCCTCAGATGTAAACTGAATAATTGTCTCAACGGGTGTGGGCTTGAGAGACCAAGTTGCAATTCATTTGCTTTCCACCAAATGAATTTCATCTAATTAATGGTTTTGATGTGTTTGAAATGTTTCAGAATATGAAGTGTGTATTCACACTGTGCAAGTGTTTATCTGGGTGAATAGTCTGGTAGAAAATCAACTCTGCTAATTATTGAAATAATTACAGAGATGACAAGCGCTGATTTAGTCGCTACAAAGAAATGGCATATTTAAAAATTTAGCCAAGTCAAAACCAGTAATATTTTTAGATTTTAAAAGGCATTTATTGTTTCTTTGACCTTACATTTATCTTTGAAGAGTATTAAGCATTTGATCAATGGATGTTTAAGGGCACAGCGAACCACAGCCATTGGCCATCTCTGAGTGGCTCGATCAGGGCCTCTGTATTTGTCAGGGAGATTCCATTCCATAGGTAGTTGCAGTAAGGAGAAGCCAGGGACCTTAAATCCTGGGCTGACACAAGCCAGGAGTGCCCAGAGTCACCCTGGCTTTTGTGCAATCTGAGTGAGAGACTCGGCTTGTGTTGCCATGGCTGGTGTCACTGACTGTGACCTGAGCAGAAATAAGGAGAAACCGCTTTAGGAAAAGACAGGAAGCTGGCCAGAGGTTTTTCTGAAAAACAAGATCCTTGTCTTTCAGCTCCCGCATAACCCTTCCCACATATGCAAGAGACAGAGTTTATCTTCCATTCATACTGACAGATTTACACCCCTAATTATTCTCTTGGAGAGGCACCTTAAAAACATTTTAAGTTGATTTAATATTGTGAAATATCCCTGTGATAGAGAGCATGTTCACATTAAGCTAGGGCTTGGCCTTGATAACGTGTTTATTGTATTAACCTCGGGCAGCGTTTTACAAATACCTGTGCATTTATGTGTTCAGAATTTGAAATAAAATTTGTTTTTATTTTTTGTTAATGTACTGTGACCCTGTGCTGGGAAGCTGTATAAAGGATGGATTAATGGATGGATTATCTTTGATAGAAAACAAAAAAAAATAATGTGTATCGAAATGAGAAATGACATCCTGGTGACAAAGGACAGACCCATCGATGTAAATGTGACATTCGTTTCTTGATTTGTCGGTGTGGAGAGATGGGGTGACTGTGTTTTGCTGGAGTAATGCGGGTGTTTTTCCCTCTCCAAAATTCAGCCGACGTTCTTCAGAAGCCCCGGTTGGCGAAGAGCCTCACCTGCAATCTGGACAAGCTGTCCATCACGCTGTATCCTTCCCTGGAGAAGTTTGAGGAAGATCTTCTACAGCTGCTCAACCTGGATCGCCTTAACCAAGTGAGGTTTATTTCAGAACCATAGGTGCTTCCACAATGATGAGCTAGTAAAGGCAGCACAGTGATTCAGTGGGTAATGCTGCCCTCACACCTTCCCCTTCCTCTGGCTCCCTGCTGTTACACAGGTTTTGCACAGTTAATGCGTGTCTCTTTACACAGTCCATCGCCATGTGTTTTGCTATAGACAGGCATCACATCCAAAATTTGCAGTGGTTTGTGCTATGAGACTCTGGGATAGGCCCAAGCCTGCCTCAACCCTCACTGTGCCATGAATGAAATTAAATAATAATGAAAGAAATAATAAAGTAATATTCTGCTTACAGTAATTAAATTTCTACTACTCCTTTGTAACTCATTATTAGCTATCTGGTGGTTATTTTTTCATTAGATATGTTGTTGTTTATCATGGTGATCACTTCAGAAAGCCTTCCCTGAAGGACTTAGCTTTTGGGTGAAATGAAATATGCGGGCTGGCATACAATATCCGTTCTTAGGGGCACAGTGCCTTGCTATCCTACCGCAGAGCTTTTCATCTCTGATTTTGAGGAGACAGGGCTCATAATGATGTGTGACAGAAGCATTCATGCATCTGCAATTATCTGTCCAGCCGTGCGGTTCCTCTTCATCTTGGCTGATTTGAGAGATGCTCACCCACGGAAAGGATGAGAATTGATACCGCCGTCCTGAATAGCGTTTGCCTCTCAGCCTTGTCTTTAATACTCCGCTGCGTGCCCTTTCTGAGCACTGCAATGAATTCTCTCCGGGAGCTAGTGCAGTGTGTGCTGAGACAGTCAATTAGCTGCTCCAGGCCTGCAATTGTTTGTATCGAGGCCTTCGTGCCGTGAGCTTTGCCGCGTCTCTGAGATCGGGTCTTCGTTTACGTGTTCGCATCGCCAATTATACACCTCCCAGTTGCATAATTTGCTGTTCAGAATGGGATCAGAGCAGGATGGGATTAGTTACATTGTCCCTGTGCTCACTGAAGATTTATTAGGTTCAGCCGAGAACTATTGGAATTAGATTCTGTAATTGTTGATGGAGCTTGAGGACCAAAGCTGTACCTTGTGGTTTCTTTTGCTGACGGTTTAGCATGTTGTTAGCATTTACATAAAGGTAAACAGATTAGGAGCATGTTGTATAACTGTCCTTGTGGGCCTGTGTATGAATGAGCAGAATTCTGGAGTAGCAGACCTGACCCAGAGTCAAAAGGTCTCTCTTACCTTATTTTACATAACCTTAAATGCTCTCGTGCTTGACCAATTCTGACCCCCCACCTCTGCATGTGTGCTGTTCAGTGGCGACTCCTTCCTGTAAGCTAATCACCGATGGGAGGCTGGACCTCCTTCCTGTAAGCTAATCACCGATGGGAGGCCGGACCTCCTTCCTGTAAGCTAATCACCCATCG
>JAODKN010000104.1:1184535-1200037 GCA_026774425.1 Petrocephalus zakoni | reverse complement strand
TCGGAGGCCGGACCTCCTTCCTGTGAGCTAATCACCGATCGGAGGCCAGACCTCCTTCCTGTAAACTAATCACCGATTGGAGGCCGGACCTCCTTACTGTGAGCTAATCACCGATCGGAGGCCAGACCTCCTTCCTGTGAGCTAATCACCGATCTGAGGCCAGACCTCCTTACTGTAAGCTAATCACTGATCGGAGGCCAGACCTCCTTCCTGTAAACTAATCACCGATCGGAGGCCAGACCTCCTCATTGTAAGCTAATCACTGATAGGAGGCCAGACCTCCTTCCTGTGAGCTAATCACCGATCTGAGGCCAGACCTCCTTACTGTAAGCTAATCACCGATCTGAGGCCAGACCTCCTTACTGTAAGCTAATCACTGATCAGAGGCCAGACCTCCTTTCTGTAAACTAATCACCGATCTGAGGCCAGACCTCCTTACTGTAAGCTAATCACTGATAGGAGGCCAGACCTCCTTTCTGTAAGCTAATCACCGATCTGAAGCCAGACCTCTGTCCTGTAAGATAATCATGGATTGGAGGCCGGACCTTCTTCCTGTAAGCTAATCACTGATCGGAGGCCGGACCTCCTTTCTGTAAGCTAATCACCGATCTGAAGCCAGACCTCTGTCCTGTAAACTAATCACTGATTGGAGGCCGGACCTTCTTCCTGTAAGCTAATCACCAATCGGAGGCCGGAATGCTTTCTCTGACATGGATCATTACCCTGCAAGGACATTAGCATATTGTGATTAATGCAGCATATTTAGATTTAGGGATCTCTTTGCTGAGCCTGTCTAATGAGTAATTTCTGCAGTGGTTCCGAAGCGCAGCCCGAGAGGATGGCCTTTGGCCTGCCAGCCTCACACTGCTTGTACCGTGTATCACGGCTGAGTCGCTGAATTACACGCTATCGCCAGCCGGCTGCCGCTGTGTCAGGTGCCCGTGTGATGTTTCAGCGTGAAGACGCAGAGTTCCTACCCTGTGTTTCTTACACTTCTGCTGATGTTCAGACTCCAGGATGAGCTGAGTGGGAAAAACCAAGGGCAGAGGCAGCTCAGCTCGGTGCTGATGCGTGTTGGCGGAGGTTGTGAGAATTTTAACAGGAGCAGCTAGATCCCATCCCCTTCGCATCCTTTGGCTGACATATGCACCCCCTCGAGGAAAGTGATAAAAACGCAGGTCATATTAATTAGACCTGGGGAGAGCATGTGACCTTTGGAGGTGTGACTGCGTGTGCTATCTGAGCTTTTTATGGGCTGATCCTTTCACTCCCCAGGTGCAATATCCACACTTTTCCCTCTCTTTGGCAAGTGAGACCAGGGAGGAGAGAAGAGGGGGAGAAAGGGAGAGAGAGAGAGAATGTGTGAGAGAGAGGGAGGGAGAAAAACATGTGAGGGAGGGAGGGAGGGAGGGAGAGAGCAGATAATGATAGTGCCCGGTGCTCCCACATCTCTTTAACCGGTCTATAAGTACCGGTTTATCTATTTCACAATCAGGCTTATTTTGGTGGAAATATCTGCTCAAAAATGGATATAAAATGTGAAATGGAAAAATATGGCCAAAAAACAGCTTTTAAGCTTAAGAACGTTGCTAAAACGTAATTTATGGTCCTTTTTTATCATTTTGAAAATGTAAGAACTTTTATAGTGGTAAAAGCATATTTCCAGCTATTTATACCTGACAGTGATTGGACAGTGGATGGTCTTTGGTGTTTGGTCCTGGTCTTGATGCTGCCATAAGCATTGAGGAAAGTGCCCAGATAGATCACTGCTCCGCTTACGAATGCTTGTAATATGCATGGAGGGAAGTCAATTTAAGAAATGCACAGAACAAATTCATCACAGACGAGGATCAAAATAATTGTCTTGATGTGCAGGTGACACTTGAAACCTGCTGCATGTCAGACGGTTAAAGGTCAGCTGTTATATGGGGGAAAGTGCAACCTTAGTTTAGAAGTCAGTAATCTGCAAATTAAAAATGATAGTTAATATCATGTATGAAATATTAATGTGCACAGTGTAGTTAATGTAAGGGGTCTAAATTTTGATATGATATATTGTCTTGATTTATTTTAGGTTTTTTTTTTTTTTACTAATTTTTTTCAGAAATTTTCTCACTTTCTGTTGTGATATGTAAACCATTTAAACCATTAACGGATGTTAAAGGTTGGTGAAGCACAGCTGAGATTTGTGGTGCTGATGGTGGGGCCTGAACCGTCATAATTTCAGGTACAAAGAGATTTCAGGTACATCCCAGTTCCCTGCAGAGATGAGTCGAGCGTGAGTCAGAAGGCACCTTACTTTTTGCTGTATAGTCTTTATTGTCCGTGTTTTCCCTGTGACTCACCTGATATATGATGTTATGCCAGGAACTGCGAGGGGCCGGGAATCATTTCTCCAGGAGGGCCTCTTAAAAAACACAGGACGTTGGCTGTTTTTTTAACTCCGGGAATGCATATGGAGTTGACTTCACGGTTTTTGTGTGTTCTGTTCTAAGACTAAGGGGGCAAAGGCCTTAGGAGTGACATAAATTGCCTTTCGTGCTTTGAATTGGCTCTGCTTGAGTGGGCTGGCTAAGGGGTGCTTTCGGCAGTGTTAGGAAACACCTGTCTGACTTAGTCCGGCTCAGTCTACTTGAATTCTCTGGTCATCCTCTTCAAAGGCACAATACTAACATACAGAAATTTCTCTATGCAGTTACTGATGGTGAACAAATGAAACTGTAAACTGGCCAGACAATTACGCATTGCTTCATTAAAATGCTACTTTGCAATTATGGATGTTCGGTTGTATACAGAGATTTTCTTTTTCTGTATGTAATTAGCACACCGATTTAATGGGTAACCACTTTATCAGATCCTGCAGGATTTGCCAGAATTATATTGCCACCTGTTTTAAGTTTTTCTTTAGTCCTGGATACTTCTATAATTACCATGAGAATGAGTATCACAAATGATTTTAGACAGCATTGTGCTATTAATCTGTGAACATACTGCAGGCTTTGGTGGAGCTCGTAGTGAATACCGAATGTGTTCCATGCCTCAGAAGTATGTCTGACTTCCAGCCAGTCTGGCTGCCCCCTGCCCACTTAGTATCTCCTGTTGTCGATGTGGCAGGAATGGAATGTGGAGTGATTCTATTCATGCATTTACGCTTATGACTGAGGTGCTCCAGTTTCCTCCAGCAGTCTAAAAACATGCATTTAGATGAAATGGTTCTGCTGAATTGTTCAGAACATGTTGCTGCTTGTGAGTGTGAGGCCTGCAGTCGGCTAGCATCCCATCCCCCAGATAAATAGATAAATGAAGAAATGGATGGACGACTGCTTAGTTTTCTGTGTTACAGTAATTAAGCATGGCAATTAATCTAGCCTGTTGTACTTCTCTTGCAGCAAAATAAACTTGAATTTGAGTACAGTCATTTGTCGTACAGTACAGGACTACAAAATATCAGTCAAATAGAGGTCCCCTTTAAAATCTTGGTCTGAAGGCTATTCATACAAGGAAGTGAATTGGACATCACTGTTTAGACTGCTACCCCCTGTGACCCGGCCCTGGATAAGCGTAAGATGGATGGATGCATGGAAGTGAATTACTGTATTTAGCAAGGCAAGCTGTAAAATGCAGCTAGGGCTGGGTGATATGGAGAAATATTTTCGTATCATTTCATTTTTTCAATGCGCCAATTTTACTTAAAATTCAAACAGATGTTTAAGCCATACAACAATACTCGCAACATTCAAATTGATGAATGCTCAGAATCACGATACGATATTTTATCGGTGTTGCCCAGCCCTCCATGTAGCCACATTTAGCACACAAATAATTTCCCACTACAGGAAGCTTGCAGCTGACTTAAGCGTCCTGTGGAGTGGACGCTCAGTGCTCTTTAAATGCAACATTAAAAGCCAAGATATGTCTTTTAATTAATATAACTGTTTAACGTAATTACGCTCTAACAGGCGATATTTCGATTATGGATGTTTCTCCTACATTATACTAGTCATCACACTTTCAGTCTTCGTTCTTTCTGTGCGCAGTCTCAATATAATGTCCTGTTTGTACATTCGTTTCGAGCGGCATAAACTGGTCGTAAAAGCCTCGTTTCTCCATTCTTCTCTGTTGAAACCCAGTGAAACTATAATTGTAATTTATGGTGCTCTGAGGTAGCGTCAGAATACAAGTGACGAATAAAAAAAATAGCTGTAAGCCCAGAATATCGGAATCTGAGTTTTCGTGCGATTATTACGGGTAGGGCACGATTAAGCTGGAAAATCAGGTTTTGGAATATCCATTCATGTTTACGGGCAGATCAGGTCTGTTATGCGTTTGCTTTTATTCAGCTTTGTCTTTGAAATGCTCTTTTTCAATTGGTATCGGCAAGCTCTGAAATTGTGAACGTTTTATGTGTAAATTATCCCTTTTTTTGTCGGGTGCTTGTTTTTGGGATTGACAAGCCGGGGTCTTTGACAAATAACCTACATATATCATATAACCTGATGATCAAAGTCTGACATAAGAGATATACTGGAAGGACTCCCACGACCCTGAACTGGATCAGCGGTCCGAAGATGGACGGATGGATCCTAAGAGAACTCCTAGCAGATGTACCTCTAAGAGGCAAAAATAAATGCAGCTAAAAGCAGTAATTGTGCAGATTTAGAATAAAGTGAGATTAAATTGAGTATAAACATCCTTAATCATACTTACCTTCATAATAATACATTACCTTCATACTAGTCATACTAACATACCAATCATAATAATGGTAACATAAAATTTGAGGTAATTCATGTGAATTCAGTGAAGGCGAGCATCGTTGACCTTGTCAGGTCCTGGGAATCACTTGATAACAGAACTCTGGAGTTACATGGTTTTGCTTCTTTGTCTGGAATTTTGGCTTATTGTTTTGCCAGGAACCCCCCCCCCCATATCTTGACAAAAAGGCGTCGTCAGTTAAAATCTGTTAAGGAGCTGAGAAGTGGGAGTATGGGAGAGAAGTGCTAATAATGATCACGGCTCTTCCTGTGGCGCTGGCGCGGATATGAGTCACCTCGCCACGGCGACGAGGCGCACAGCGGCAGCATGGGCGGCCGACAGCTCGCTAATGTCACCCCCCAACCTCGGGGGGAGAAGAGAAGAATGTCCCTGGGCACGTCTGGCGAACAAATGTGAGAACTGCTAACTCCACCCTTTAAGTTCAAATATATCATCACATATCACACCGGAGAAGTAAGAATCCTTCCACAGTAGTCAGCCGGGGGACAGTTTATTACTCCCTCAGGTTATAATGCCTTATACATATAATTCCTGTCAACATACTTTGCCATTGGTTCACTTTTTCGTACTTATTCTATTAGGTGCTATTACGCAAAGCACATTTGCGTAATTTCCACACTGTGATTCAGCGTTATTCCCCGACTTGCACCCGTTATTTCCGGGATAGGCTTTGCCCCCACCCCCCCATGACCTCGTCTAGGACAAGTGGACATGTGAGATGATGAATGAATGAATATTTTTACCTATTCTCACACAGTGCTTCTTCCTGTGTATTCATTCATATCATTGTGAATGCATTATATGTATGGCTACAGGACTGCTCTCAATACCACACACCCCAACCTCTACCTTTCTCCCATGCCTGGGTTCTTAATCCTCATTCGCTCTGCTCCCCCATTAGGATACATCACTGCATTTCAGTGACACCGGCTATACTGAGAAGCAGCTGGCATATGTGTTGTGTCTCCTCACTGCTCTCTTGTACATGCTCAGTCTGTGTGTTTGCTTTTGGGTCCTTGCGCCTGTGAGGAGGAGTTTGACCCTCCGATGCAGTACGGCAGCTGCTGCTTACCTTCCGACGTGCGACATCCGCGCACCCAGAGCCACGTTCGCACAGGCCCTCTGCTCGGAGCGGGCAGGAACAGGAACAGGAACAGGAATTCCGGTGTTGGCGTCTGTCGCGACACGACCTGCAAATGCAATTTGAAGTCTGTCGGCCAGAGAAGCCCTGCGCTCTGCACGTCAGTCTGATTACAGAATCCCATTTCGGCCGCGGTAATGTGACTAAACTCCAGGCTCCAGCAGCCTATTAAATGCACCCGTTCTCCTAGCTCATCTGTGGCTCCTCAGCACAAAGAAATAACCTTGAGAAGCCCATTTTATTCTGCTTTAAAAATCCCTTTCATTTTGTGAAACTGAATACCATAATCTTTCTCCGGCAGCTTTTCATGGGTAACAGTTATTATTTCCAAATTTAGCCCAAATGATGTTCCGGGTTCTCTTGTCTTGTCTGTTCCTGAGTGGTCAGTACGTTCTCTAATGCGAATTAAGTTTTCCAGTTTCTTTTTTTGCTAGGTGCAAATTAAATTATAAAACTCATGGTGATGAGGTAGGTGGTGATGTGGATGTGGATATGTGTACAATGATGACAGTGCTAGTGCTAAAAGCTACAATTTTTTAAAATTTGTTTATTCTTGCTTAAAGGTTTCTAAACTAAACATATTTCTGTACTTTAATATAAAATGGTGGATATATGATAACTTGTGGGATAATCTGATACCTTTGCATTGTCTCTGAAGGACGTCTTATTTTTAGAATAATACATGTAATATCATCTTGGTCTTATCCCTCCGGCCGGCTTTATGAACAACACTGGATATCCCTGTGACTGTATGCTGAAACCTGGGGGGAGCTCTGTTGGCCATTAATCTGATAGTTTTGTCAGAACTGACTTAATCAGCTTAAACCTTTTTGTGTGTTTTTTTTTTCTTTTCTGTAGTTATGTATTTTTTGAAGCTATCTGGGTTACGTGTCTCAGTGACGGGTGCCTTAGCTTACGGCCAGCCTCTCCTGAGATGTGCCAGGCAGCTGATGGTCGTTCTGCCCGTGGTAATTCCTAACGCTCGCCCTAGCCGGACCTGAAGGTGCGCTCGCAGCTCTTACCGGGCTCATTCTCTATTCATAAGAATGAAATGAGAACAGTCAAATCAGGGTATTTTAAGGCATTTCCATTATGGCATCAGACTTTTTGCTGTGTAAGTCGTTATCAGTCCTTCCTTCTGCCTGTTGTCTTAATTAGCATATTATTGGGCAGTTTTGCTAAAATATGAATGAAACCAGTGGTTTTCTGTTATGTTTTGAAATGTACTTATGTTTAAAAATGTAATACGTTTCCTGGGACCTGGGCTAGTTTATGGATGAATACATGGCAATTTGTGTCTCATTGCCAATTATTTATATAGACTTTTCTTCTCTGTTTTTCTGAAACTTACTAATGAACCTTTAATGTCAACTTTGTGGCTAAATCATATTCTATGAAGGGCCTTAGTGGTAATCACCCCAATTTACCAGAAGCACTACGTATTTTTCATTTTTATTTCTAAAAGGATGCAGTGAGGATGCTGTCTGCTGCTGAATATTACAGGATGCCTGTAGATTAACGCGCCGACCATCCAGCGATGCATAGCGCAGGGAGATGGGAGCTTCTTGGCAGGGTTGTGGCATGAAATATATTGTGACTGAGGCTACTGGTTCCTTTGCATCACTCATTGTTGGTTTTATGCTCGAAAATGGAGAGTCATTTAACTACAGGCAAGATCATTGTTCCCCTTAAGCCTCCTAGCTGTAAAATATTCATGTTCTAGTTTGAAGAAACAAATCTTTGATGACAGCAGTCCTCGGAGAACATTAAAGGAAGAAGTGGGGAACTTTTACCAGATGCGTGACGTCTGATTACAGGCGGGGGACCTTTCCTCATTCAAATTATTTTGTACTTTGCAAGACCACTGGAAGGTTGGCCAGTGTTCTCTGTGGTTATGTGTCTACTGGGTCAGTCCCAGCTCCGGGCCCATGCTGGCCTGTAGCAGTGAGCAGGACACACTGCAGACGCTCTCCTCACTCAGGTGTTTCCTAGTAATCTCAGCTCATTGCACATTATACCAAGTAATACAATATATTACATTTTAAACAGGCGGAAAGGGTTCCCAATAAAGCGGAGTGTTTTGTCTCTGGTTGTGGCGCGAAGGTTTAAGGCTGTTCGGCTCGTCGGTGACAAGCCACGGGTGCATCATCAGCTGTGGGATGTTCATCATCAACTGTGGGATGTTCATCATCAACTGTGGGATGTTCATCATCAACTGTGGGATGTTCATCATCAGTTGTGGGATGTTCATCATCAACTGTGGGATGTTCATCATCAACTGTGGGATGTCCATCATCAACCGACAGTCATACAAAAAGAAACCGAAAATCAGTGGCTTATTCTACATGTTTACCTTTGTTTATTTTTTATTATTGTCTCTATGACTCAGCGTAACAGTAATTCATTTGCTATTCCCATGGATCTTGGTAAATATGCTTTGTGACACATGGATCATGCCAGTATATGTAGCAGAATATGCTATGTTTATTCCTTTTATCTCCCCACCACTTTTTTAAAACCTTATTTCCTACCCCTTATATTCTGACGTTGCAGAATATAATAGTCACATTTCCACGATTTGCCAAGCTGACTTGTGCCACTCTAAACAGTAAGCAGAAATGGAATTAAAGTAAGTGTACTGTGTATAGATATAGCCCTGACGGAACATGGGAATGATCTTATTCGCTGCTTGACACTGTGTGTTTCCATGGTACCAGCTAAGCCGAAATAAACACTGCCCTGGATTCCGTTTTGCTAGCTTATTAGAGCACCTACAGTACTGTATGCTCCTTGAAGAGATACATCTGATGATGAATGCATCTGATGTTTTAAAATGTTGGCCAGGCAAGTTTGTCACCCCCATATACATCTGCAATAGCACGTAGTGGCAGTGGCAGCGTAGCGCGTCATGACTAGCTTGAGGTTTGTTTCTTTGTACCCGTTTGACAGTGTCTGCTTGTCTCTCTGTCCAGAGGGGTTGTGGCCCAGACGGGAAAGACATAACCATCCAGGAGCGACGGCTACATGTGGGGGTGCACAATGGCTGGGGCTTCCTAAGCCGGCCCCAGGTGGTGGTGCTGGAAGTCGAGCCCCCCGCCTCCGCGGGCCCCCAGCAGACAGGGAGCCTTCCGCGAGGGTCTCTCAGCAGGTCCAGGTGTGTTTAATCTTCTCTGCACTCCTCTGAGGCCCGGCATCTCACCCTCCGTACTCACTGAGCCTGGGAATACCAAGAAACCGGCCAAGTGCCACAGGAAATGTCTTCATACTGCAGACCACTCAGTCTGAGCTTTACATTACTTACACAGACATTTAAAATTACTTTTCATGTTTCATTTATGATTAATACCGACACGAGGCAGCTTGATGTACACTTTTAAACAACACATAAACTGACACAAATCTAACATACCATTAGTCATCTAGCGTACTGAGTTGTCCGCCAAGTGACTGTCAAGGTAATTGTTGCTTTGAGTGATAGTCACAGTGACTGTAAAAGGCACATCTGACACTAATGACAGGATACCAGTGCCTCCCGGTGATACCGTGCAAAATTACTCGCTTGCAGTCCCATATATACCCATAAATATCCTTATTTAGTTGAATAATTAGGCTACGTTCCGTTCTGTTGTCCCCACACAACTTTTCCACATTAATTTGATAATTCTAGATTGGCTGGATATATTTCCTTGTTCTCATCCCATTAGTGCTTGAGAGTGGTCTCACGAATCGCACCGCGTAGGCAGTAATTAGGTGGTTGCTATGCAGAGTCCTTTGCCAGGCTCCGTAGTAACACTTGTCACTTCGTGTCTAAGTGGGCAGGAAGGCCTCAGCTAACAGCTCGCTGGCCGAATGTTCTCTTGTATTATTGGACTGAAGGAGAGCCTTGCTATACTGTAAATGTGTCACTGATGTACCACCTGTGTCTCACTGCTGTCCTAAATACTAAGCTGTATAACCCCACATAATCGTCTTCTCCAAGGGACTCCCAAAGTTGGGCCGAGCTGCGTGAAAGTGACTGATTGTGCATGAAAAACCAAAAAAGAGCAGGGAGCAGGAATAATGGGTCTGAGCAGTCCGATGCAGAGCGCCACCGAGCAGTGAGGGGGCTCTGACCAGTCTGACTCTTCGCCTTGTCTTTCTGTGCTCTAGCACTGGCAGTCAGGTTTTGGGCCTACGCAGCCGTTTGCAGCTGAAGGAGACGGTGAATCACCCGGCCTTTGGCGTCGTCTTCCTGCTCGAGTACGTCTTCTCAGCTCCCCTCGGTGGAGACAGCAAGGTAGCGGAAAGTCGCCATCTGCGGAACTGACTAACTGCAGTTAGCAACAGGTACTACAGCGGTTAAGTAAGTGGGTACATATCCTGGGGGCGGCCACTCCCAGAATGCTCTGTGCTGTGCTGCCGACGGGTGAGATATTCAAATCGCTTAGATTAATCTAAATATCTGTCTGTATTATTTAGGTGGAAAAATGATGTTGTTTTGCATTCCGGCAGTGTTTAAGCAACTACATGTGAAGTAAGTTGTGCTGCGGAGTCACCCAAGCGTGGTTTTGTTTTGAGGCTCTGTGCTTTAGGCAGAGATTCTTTCCTCTCCCTGCTCATCGACTTTTCCCAAAGGAAATTAAAGTGCTGTCCTCACTCTGCCCACCTCGGTAAATAAACACATGGGGGGGGGGTGTGGGGGGGCGTCACGGATATGCTGAATCCAGGCAGCTTAGAAGGCCGCACGCAGTCTTTCTGGATTTATTCAGCTCTGCTCGCGTCCCCGTAAACCAGGTATTCGTGTGGAACCGGATTCCCCTCACGCCTCTTCTCTACATCGGTGACTGAAAACCTGAGGAGTTTGCTGTATAACGGCAGGAGCAAAAACAACAACAGCAAAATATAAACACATGCCAAGGACATAGATCATTGTTTATGGTCTGTTTTATTTTGTTTATAATAGTTTTTTAATTTCTAAGGAGAGGTTCCACCAGTTATTTGTGTTGGTGGAGATTAGCTGAAATAGGCTTAGGCCTAGAATCTCTCACTGTGCTTTTTGTTTGTTTAGTTCTGTTTAATGAGAGGCAGACATGTTGAGACCATAATGTCCTCGTGTCAGTATGTGGGCCAACTGTATACCAAAAAAGAAACATCTGCTTTGACGCAGACTCTTAAAGGTCAGCGTACTCTGTGCTCAGCAATTGTGGGAATGTGGGTCTGGCTCACTGGTTGTATTTTGGGCTGTCCCTGAATGCTAGGTGCCAGATGCCCCAGAGAGTGGTAGCGGAAAAGGGAAAGTATCCTCATACAGGGATATCATTAAGAAAATCTGAGTTGGCAGAGCAAAAGTGTAAAGTCTCAGTGGGTGGAGCAATAGCATGAAGACTGGCTGGGCGGAGCAAAAGTGTAAAGTCTCAGTGGGTGGAGCAATAGCATGAAGACTGGCTGGATGGAGCAAAAATGTAAAGTCTGGGTGTGTGGGGCAGAAGTGTAAAGTCTGATTGGCTGGAGTTTGAGTGTGAAGTCTGGGTGGGCAGAGTAAAACTGTAATTTCTGCGTGGTTGTCCTCCCTTATCTTTCATTCACACACAGATAAACACCTACTTGCTGTACTGCATGTATGTTTTATAAGACTCCTGGTACTTATGCAGGGGGCAGAGGGAGGTCTAGTCGCATTCCTAGGTGTACTGTACGCATCAGCTGAAGGCGTCTGTCAGGCTGCTGAGATGCACGTACTTGTTGCTGCGACTAATCAGGGTGGATGCATGTGCTGCATGCTGAGGAGAGCACTGTGATCAACCCAAAGGAGGCCCTGCAATATTGATAGCTGTTTTCTCCTAGGCAAATACAGCGCGTCAAGAGCTTGCTATTTACAGAGACTTTTTGTCAGACAGAATTGAAACAAATTGTATGTCATCATATGAAATGGAAGCTGTGACCTGACTTCTCGCGATAAATTATCGGTGTGCGGAGGCGCGGCCCCCAATCTGCCGTCAGACGGCATGTGAAACCGGGCCCCACTTATTATTTTTATTGTTGAAAATAAGGGGCAAAAAATGGAGTTCAGTTGGCTGTATTGTTAGATGCACCATTAGGAACATTAGTTGTGTACAAATGGCAGTGAAACATTCAGAGTGGTTTTTGTTTCATTTTTTACTGTCCCAGATTGCTGCATTTATTACCTCTCCTGGTCTGCCCTAACCATCATGCCATATCTGATTTTGTTGCAAAACGCATTCATTTCCAGGAAGGCTTAATGGCCCTCCTGTCGGCTTTCAGAGAATATGGACAACAATAGAAAGAAGTATTTTCAAATTGGCTCACTCTTTAGTGCTGGGCTGTGTGATTTCTGCAGGCG
Organism: Petrocephalus zakoni; assembly: GCA_026774425.1. Lineage (NCBI taxonomy): Eukaryota > Metazoa > Chordata > Actinopteri > Osteoglossiformes > Mormyridae > Petrocephalus > Petrocephalus zakoni. The sequence goes on along the minus strand of JAODKN010000104.1, from coordinate 1,187,783 downwards.
GGGGAACACGGCTGTTTCTCCAGTTCCTTCTGAATAGCTGTATTTTATTGCAAGAACCATAATCCAAGCTATAAAAGTAATATGGGCATTATCATAAGCAGGAGAACTTTGGCAATGTTGTGGGAAATGCCTGGCGAAGAGTATTTTGATGTATTGATGCCTCTTCTATTGGATGGGTGATTTGCTTACAGCCTGCACAGCATTTGAGACTCACGGTGCTCCTAGTATGATGTTGCCTCAGTCTGATGGGGAAGCACCGGTAGATGGTGCTGTTTCATGACAAACCAAGGCGCGCTGTGGACAGCTCTCTCGTACAGACTCACCATCTGTGAAAAGGAATTAAGGTGGGTTTTTTTTTTTTTTTTAAGGCTCTCCTTTATTCTTTAAACACGATTCAAGCTTAATTGTTAATGGGCTGGATTTAGTTTGTGTATTACATAAAATGTGAGTTTGCATACCCTAAAATAATCCTTTTCAGGCTTTCTAATAGAAAAGAACAGTACTAATTAGGACCGGAAATTAAATTTTCTACTAATTGATTTCAGGCATCTTATTCTTGTGTATTTTTGACTAAGCTGGCAGTGGTCCAGTATTCTCAGTCTCAAAGCATGTAATATGAACATGCAAGTGATACTATGAATATTTTGCAGACAAACGTCAGAGAAAATGTGATATCGTCTCTTGTTTTCCAAGGTACCAGTTAAGTTGTCTTGTATTCCTTTTGCCGTTTTCTTAACATGCAACATTTTTAATAACATATTTAATATCCCCTTAGTCCCTGCATGTTTTTTTTTTTTTTTTATAAATTTTGTGTGTGCAGTGATTCTCCATGGCTAGATAGGAAGCTGAGGAAATGAAAATGCTGGAAATAGCAAAGCTTTGCCTGAGGGGGGCAGGAGTGATGTCTGTCCAAGCTACCCAGGCTCTCCACAAATGGGTTAATATAATCCCCAGATATGGAGCAAGGAGTGCTTAAAACTGCTTGACCTGCTTCTTTGTTTTTGTGCCATCACTGTGGTGTCACATCTATATATAAAACGCCCCTTATTGGGAGGAGAGGCCTAGTTTGAAGAGAAAATTAGATATGCAGATAGTCTGAATCAATTAAACTGAAGTGTAGATAACATGCTGTAAACAGGCTATTGGGCTGGTGCTCGACGGCGATAACTGTAATGCAGACGGGCTGTGATACCGTGGGGGTGGGTCACATGACTTGTTGAGGAAATTCTCTTATATTGTGCTCCGTCAATAAAATAGATTTAGAGTTTGCAGAGTAGGGCATTTCAGCAAATTTCTGGTCTTTGCTTGGGTGTTGCTGAAGACCTGGTGACATCACTATAACCTCGGTTTTTGGGAGAAGACCTTGGTGCTGGGCTTTAATTTGTGTGGGAACATCAGTGCTTGGTTGTGTGAACCTGTCAGACTTTGACAGACTTTGACTTCTTTTCCTGAGTTATCCCCTTGTGGAGAACACTTCCACAATATCCTTTGGGCTGCGGTAAATATAAACCAGTCTACATGAGCCTATGGCACCAGACCAGTGTTGCTCATTGGACCTCATTTGGAAACACGAAGGAAATAGATATTCGAGAAAGTTATGTATTTTCTCAGATACCTTTATCTAAGCCGCACTATAAAAGAAATGATCAAAGTTAAGTGTAAACGGAAATACAAGATACAGCACCAATCGAAATGTTTTCCCTGATAATTTTTTCTAGTTTTATTCTTAGCAAGGATGTTGGATTCTTATTATTTTGAGTACTTCACTTCTTTAGATTTGTAGAAAAATGTCGATCAGCACCTTTCTTTAGTTTAAAATAAAAACAACTATTTATTCCCAAACAGTGCTGTATATTTCCCTCTACCGTACAAATGAATTGTTTTCATCGCCCTGTCCATCTGGTCTTCTGGGTCCGACCCTATTAGACGTGACGGACAGCTTTGTGGGAAGCGGCCCGGCTTGCTGTCACAGTCGGGAGCAGCCTCGATCCTGTGTTAATGGAAGCTAAGCGCAGAGACATGGGTTTTGCCGGTGCTGGACGTGTAACGGCCCGCTTGTCTTACCGCCACATCTGCCGCTAGGACACCGTTTTGTGTCTGCTCTAGATCTGATCACTTGATTTGCCTTTTTTGTTGAATGTGTGTTCATGGTGAAATTATGAAGATAAAGTATCCTGCTCAGGCTGGTGTGTTTTTGTAACCGGGGAAAGTCCCCCGCGAGCTAAGACAAAGATTAAATGAAACCAAAAACAGAAACTTTGACGACGGAGATCACCCTGGGCACAGTTTAATTGCTACTTTTATGCGTAGCACTTGGCATTACTTGTAATGACTGGTGCTTTTTTGAAATTAAATATGCATGAAGCTAGTGACGCACTCCCTTCTAGTTTCAGCCTCAGTTTTAATTCACAATGTTTAACTTCTGATAAACTCAAGTGACAGGGACACATTTATTGAGATTTATCCAGAGTGACAAGTTTTGTGTAATATGCTGTGGTGAGATCAGAGCAGAAACACTATCACACTGTGATAAAATGGCTGTGTACAGGCATCCAGGGAGTTGCTTTTTGATTGGGAAACATTTGATAAAATAAAAAAGCAGAAAGGGACTTGGTGGCGGCTTTGGGGGGTGTGTTGCTCTCTGAGCGATTTGAGGCACTTTGTCGGGCGTCTTTGAAAGCCTGTAATGTGCAGGGTTACACCCTAAATATATTTAGAAACAATGAGTAACATATATGTGTATGTGTGTGTGTGTGTATATATATATACATACACACAGGGACGTGGACACAATTGTTGGTACCCTTCTGTTACAGAAAGAACCCACAATGGTCAATGTACTGTAATAACTTAAAACTGAGAAAAGTAATACTAAATAAAAATTTACTTCAAATTAAGTAATGGAAATCAGACATTGCTTTTGAAGTGTGGTTCAAAAGAATCATTTTAAAAAACAAACTAATGAAACTGGCCTGGACAAAAATTATGGTACCCCTGAAAAAGATTGAAAAAGGAACATGTTAAACTAAGGTGTGTCCTCTAATTGGCATCACAGGTGTCTTCTACCTTGTAATCAGCCAGTCTGCCTATTTAAAGGATGAAAATTAGTCACTGTGCTGTGTGGTATCATGGTGTGTACCACACTGAACATGGACCACGGGAAGCTAAGGGAGGGCGTTGTCTCAAGACATTAGAGAGACAATTATTGAAAAGCATGTTAAAGATAAAGGCCATAAGACCATCTCCAA
>JAODKN010000104.1:1163332-1184435 GCA_026774425.1 Petrocephalus zakoni | reverse complement strand
TCATTAGTTTGTTTTTTAAAATGATTCTGTTGAACCACAATTCAAAAGCAATGTCTGATTTTTATTAGTTAATTTTACATCAATTTATTATTACTTTTGTCAGTTTCAAGTTATTTCAGTGACCATTGTGGGTTTCTTTTTCTGTAACAGAAGGGTACCAACAATTTTGTCCATGTGTATATATATAAAAAGCTCAGCACTCAGATGGAAATGAAATGAATCTGCACATGGTACAAGCTCGTCGACTGTGTCGCAATGATTATGATATCAGATCAAACGGTCAGTTGCATGCAGTATGGGCACACTGCTGGTCCCATGTCAGTAGCGTGTGGCAGCGATGGCCTGAAGTCGTACCCTATGGCTTCCCACACCATGATGCCAGGAGCAGGGGTGTGTGCTTCACTTTGTCACTGAGTGAGTGTGTTTTTGTGTGTGTGTGTGTGGACATATTTATATTATGTTGTGGGGACCCATTGTCCCCACAGTGTGATAAAAAACAATTTTCTACCTCGTGGGGACATTTTTTTGGTCCCCATAAGGATAAACTCAATTTAATAAAAATCTGTGTCTGAAATCAAAAAACTAAAAATGCCAAAACTCTCATATTATATTGTGTTACTTATAGTTTAGGTTATGGCTGGGTAGGGTTAGGGTTAGGGTGTCATAGCTGGGATCAGGGTTATGCCCATAGGAATGAGTGGAGTGTCCCCATAAAGATAGGTATACATGGTATGTGTGTGTGTGTGTGTGTGTATACATACCTGAAGTGTTTAATGCAGCTGTATGGATATGTCCATGGAGCTACAGATATTCATCTGGGTCCTTACATCCTCTTTAAGTGTGGACCTGGATTCTGCATTTTATTAGTGCTGCGACTGAACTGATGGTGAAATGTGATGGAGCGATGGAGACGGGTCTAAGGAACAGACGGAAAGCCCCAGAGGGAGCCAGTTACCCGAAAGCCAGCCCCCATCCTATGAGAACGCGAGGCGTTTCCAGCTCGGGCACCTGTGTGTTTGTGAAGAAACATCATTCTAATTTTGAGACCGTTACATGGGCAGTAAGAAGGCACCAAACCAAATATGTTATTCAGAAGACGAGAGATCCCGTCTTCACCAGCATTAAGGGCTGGAGCTGGATATAAGTTTGCCACTTTGGTCCAGGAGTCCCTGAGTTTTCCTCTCATTTCATCCCTTGTTATAGCAAAGTAAAGCCTTCCGCACGATGGCTTCCTTAGCGCTTACCGGACAGACACTGCAGGTCTGCCTAGGCCCATCACATAAAGCCAAAGCATCTGCTAGGCAGCTCAGTGATGAACACGGGGTGGGTGGCCCACATGCTCATTGGGTGGATTGGGCCTTATAGCCACCCTTTCGCTTCAAAACAAAAAGTCTGTAGCTGACTGATCGGTCAGCTTCCAGGTTAAAGAAGACAATTGAAACATCTTTGGACCTAAACTGTGTCGGTATTTTACTATGCTGTACTATACTGTAGCCTACAGGATCCATTATTAAGAGCCGGTAGTTGAAATGGTTAAAAACCCTGCATAATCTTAAAGAGATTTCTTCTTTGTTTATGTTTCCCTAATTTTTATGCATTTTGTCTCTCCCGTGAACATCATGTCAACAATGCTTGCAAAGCTCCCTACTGTATCATGCTCATTACAGCATGCTTTAAAGCAGGGCTGGCCAACTTCAGTCCAGGAGGGCCAGAACCAAGCACAGTTTGCAGATTTCCCTGCTTAAACATACCTATTAAACCGGGTAACTGGCTGATTAAGATGTTCTTGAGCAGGGAAATCTGCAAACTGCATTTGATTCTGGCCCTCCAGGACTGAGGCTGGGGACCCCAGCTTTAAAGAATACCCACCCCACCCCCACCCGTTACCAGCACCACTGAAAGCACCCTTCCTGGACGGGAGCTGCTTTTCAAGTTGGGAGATGATGGGAAGTCACAAGCCTTTCAGAGAATGTGGCTGCTCCCTCCTTTCATCAGGAAAGCGCGAAAAGCACTGTGCAGCAATGTTATCACCGAGTAGCGTGCGTTTACTGGCGGCATAGGGGAGACCTTCATAACAAGGCGAACCACAACAGGTAACATCTCCCCAGGGGGTCTCGACCAGCCCTGGTCCCCGACTGCGCGCTCTAAATAAATAAGACGTCACCCGAGTGACAACATGCTGCTAATTAAAATGAATGTCAGCTTCCCAGCTGTGGGTGCAGCAGCCACCCACACAGACCCACGAGTGAACTTAACGCCAGAGACTGTGTCAAATCCTGTCTCCCCCCCCCCCCATTCCAGACATGGTGGAAGCCCCCTTTGGCAGCAATTACAGCATTGAGTTATTTTAGATAAGTCTCTGCTGACTTTACACGCTGGGATGAGATTTCCACCCATTCTTCTGGCTAAAATTGATCTTTCTTTGTTTAGCCGGTTTTGGGCCTGCCCATGGGCAGCGCATTTCAATTTACCCTTAATTCTTGGAAGGATTCAGGGTCAGGACTAGCCCACTCCAGGATGTACATTTCCTGCTGATGTAGTGTGCATTCAGATTTCAAGGATTTAATTAATGTTCACCCTGAAATGTTTTAGAACTCAGGCACTTCTAGCAGACAGAAGCAAGTAAAACATTTTTCTCTGTTAAATCCCCCCCAACTTCCTAAAAAGCTACGTCTTCCCTGCTGGAAAGAAATGGACTGAAAACTTGATACTTCCTGTTCTTGGCAGGCGGGATTAAGCTGACCTCGTGTTTTGATTGGTTAAGGAACTGAAATGTCCCCAAAAGGGTGTCCTAAAAGTCCGTAAATTACATGGTTGGTCCTAATTCACAAATATCAGGACCTTACAGTGTAGCTCAGCTGGAATTCCATATGGAAGGGGCCCTCTATCGACTGGAAGAGTACTTATGAGGCTCATATCGTGCATGCCATGTTTGCAGATGTTTTTTTCCCCACCAGGAGCTATAAGCTATAAGCGATAAGTGGCAACACAGTCTTCACACCAGTGACTATCGTCGGACAGGTTAAGAAAGCCACTCAGAACATTTTAGGCAGTTGCAAATATCCTTCTGAGTAATAATAAATTCTCACCATAAACCTTGACTGTGCGCCACATGATGTTTTGCAGAAAATGTAATTAGGAATTTAAAAATACATCTTCAATTGTCAAAGAGGAACTAATTGCATTTACGTTGTGAATGTTTTTGAATCGTTATAATTTTTAATTGTGAACTGCCAAAATGTTTAATAAGTGTTAAAAGCAGGACATCTTTACACATTGTGATAACATTAATTGGATTTCCTCATCACTTTTAATAGCTGTGTTGTGTCTGTGACATTTCAGGCGAGCTGGTAGATGTACTTTTAAGGGGCGGTTGTGCTTTCTTATGAAAGGCACTGTAACTCCTGTTCCTTACTGTATTTTCCCATTGGGAATTAATATAGAATATTCCAAATTGCAGCTGGTGAGAGGAAAAATTCACTGAATATTTACTTGAATTGGAGAGCGTCTAAGATGCCCTGAATCTTTGTGAATTTCTGGCCTTTTAGGCATTAGCATGCTGCGATTGCAGATTTTGATGTTGCCTGTCTGTCTGTCTATAGTAAATAGCAAGAGGACCTGCTGTCTGAGACGGGTTACGTGCGTGCAGAGACGAGGCATCAGAAGAGTCACATGCTGCTTAATTTCCCATCTCCCGAATATTGTGGCTGCCCACGAGCAGCAGCCTTTCTCAGGACATCTGTACGGGTCGGCACCTCCCTCGCTTGGCAGGAAGCGGAGGCTTGTGGCTTGAGGGGACCAGGACAGACACTGGAGAAAAAGCCATTTCATGTCCAAGGTGGCATTACAGATTATGCTGACAGAGTGCAATGTCTGTAAGTGCTGGAGCTCGAGTCATAAGCGTCGTCCACGATTCTCTGAGGCCATCCTAATGAGGAACGTTAACTTCTCAGGGGACGTGATTTGGTAATTGTAGACGTTAGTGAAGTGTGTCTGTGCGACGGTAAGGCTCGTGCATGGAGGCTCTCAAGCCGCACTCGTGCGACAGCTGTTCCGTCCCCAGTGGATTGTGAGGGAGCGAGATGGGCCGCTGTCCACGGTGCTGAACTGCCAGATCCAGCAGTGAGGGACAAACCACCATAATTACCAACGGAGATGAACTATGGCAAGCAGAGACGTCATCTGGCCCGCCCTCCCAAGGGGTGTTGCCACCCCGCCAGCTCACAGGGTCGCCATTAAGCCTTTTCCGCTTTATTGATTTGATTTACGGTGAAAATGGAAAGTGGGTGTGGCCAGGACACATTACTGAACATAACTGGCCATTGACAAGCTAGTGTGATTTATTTCTTAGCCCTAGACCTAAACCTCATGGCCTCTAATGAAGTACACTAATATGTCATTTACTGCTTGATTAATGGATGGGTCACCTCCCTCACTGAAACAGTACAAATGAAAAAGGTACAAAGCGGGGATGGATACAGAAGCAGTGTATGGAGTTTAGTCAAGTAAAATGATAACAGGAGGTACCAGACAAATCAGAGAGGGCACCAAATGGCCAAGAGACCCTGAGAAGACTGCAGGCAGTCATGGCTAATGCTGCTCTTAGTGTCAGTCGGACAGTGGCCCAGTGTGTCCACTAATCTGGCCTATAGTCATTAATATAATTCAGTTCTTCTCAGCTTGGCTGTAAAATCCAAAAAGCTGAATCCCCAAAGTTGTCCAAGTTTTGTATATGTTTGGCCCTATACTAGAGAACTCTTCTGCCAAGCATTAGCTCAGATGCCTGGGGTGTTAATAGGTTCGGTCTCACTTTGATATGGCAGTAACCCACTCAACAAAGCAAAGAATGAGGAGTCTGAAGTCTAGATTGAATGGGGGAAAATCGTCATTTAAATGAATGAAAGTTGGGGCTCACATGCACACAGACATGCACGTGTATAAGCAGGTCTTTCTATTTCCTTAGCTTTAGTTAATGTGGGATCTGAGAGATCGATAACTGTAGGGCAACAACTTGAATATGGCTAAAACTGATAAATGATATCTCATAAAAGAAATTGTCAAAAATTACTAATATACTTAGTAAAATTATTTGCTTTAACTCCAAAATCCGAATTAACTGATAAAATATCTTAGTATGCCACTAAACTGAGTGTGTTAGTCTCTTGTGTGACTGTATATATATTATATTTTATGTACTGGTGTGCAGGAAGTAAATATTAAACTGACGTTTCATCACTCTTGCCAGCATTTTTTGTATCTCTAGCTGAAATTATGTAATTGTTGTAAAAAAAAAAAGAAAAAGCAGCTTTAGATTAGATACTTTACATTAACAGGCATTCAGTTCAGGTGCACGTAAGTTTTGGGACCTGTACCTGAGACACTGAGAACAAACACAGCAAATAGCCTCTGAAGGACCAGGAGCATTTCGCATACACATGTCCGTGTGTGAATTAATTATGGATTCATTTCCATTCTGTGAAGGTAGTCCTAGTAAAATCCAATAAAATAATAAATAATTATTTTAAGTCTTAGTTTTCATGTTGGGGCGAGCATGCTAAGCCTGTGAAAGCTGCAGTGCTAATGACAACATGACACTTCCTTCCTGTGGATATATGATAACCTCTTTGACATCAGACACATACTTATCTTAGGTCAAATATAAGAATAAATAAGTCAAAGCGTCTGCTATACACCCTGGACAGCTCCAGACGCATAATGGCTTTCACTTCTGGGGAACATTGAAGTTGCGGATCGTTATTTCTTGCTTGTTGGCTGAAACTGTAATGTTCAGGCCCTGGGGGCTGGAATTTTGAGTGGTCTGTTTATCCTCTGGAGAATAGTTTGGTATAAATAATAAAAAGTGGGTTGGATTTTAATCAGGAATGTGGCATCCCCTCCCATCCTGACATCAACCCCCTACAGAGTACAATCCTCTCAATCATTAGCAAAAGGGAAATGGCAATGTCTAGCCCTTAAATGCGTAACTCCTTAAAAATGTTTTAAATTGTATACTTTCCAGTGTAAATTGCAAAAATGCATTCAGGAAGATTACATAAACTGTCCTCTGTAGATCCTGTCTGCTACCTTCATGAAGTGGCACTAATGTTTCCTTGAATAATCTCACGATTTGTTTATTTGCTAGGTTAGGTGAGGTGCTTGTCTTTTTTAGGGCTAGAATACCTGGAGATTCCTGGGACTGAATGGAAATTTTGGGCAGCCATCCTTATCTGCTGTCTTGCATGTTTGCAAAATCAGTTTCATTATAAGAACCACTCAAAATAAAAGTACAGATTTGCTCATGTTTTGTACCCAAGTATCAGGACAGTCTTATTTATGTTTAAGGTTGAGGCCTAAGAGATGGATGTGGAGCTACAGATCTCTTTATAAAGTTAACAAAAAAATGATCCTTTTGGAAATATCTGGAATGAGCTTTTTTTAGAGGTAGCTCAGTGGTTTGCAGCAAGGTTGCCGGTTTGTGAAGTTTGCACACACTCAGCTTATCGTGCAGTTTCCTCCTGTAGTCCAAAGATGCACACTTTGGCTACTTGCCATCTTTGAGTGTGACATAGTGCACACTTGAGCGTGTATGTGCCCTGCGACGTACCAGCGTCCTGTCCCTGGTGTAGAGCAGCCATGTGCCCTGTGCAGCTGGGGCTCCCCAACACCCTATGACCCCGGCCCAGATAAGAGTGTAAAAGATGAATGACTGGCTCCTAAAATGAGATCTTTATCTGAGTTATATTAATGAATATAGGCAGGCTGTGTAACAAACCACAGTATTTTTCTTATCTTTATTGAACAAATGGTTTAAACAATTAAGTTAATTGATGAAAAAGTATGTGAACCTGTAGGATAATGATCTCCTGCAAAGAGGGTAATTGGATTCAGGTGTTACAATCGATTCAGCTGCGCATTTGGCCTGCCCTGCTATATAACAGACCACACTGGTTCGGTTACATGATCTTCACAATATTATTGCATTGCAATATGGGCTGATTCAAGAAGATTTTTGAAGACCTCAGAAGGAGAATTGTTGAAGTTCATAAAAGCAGAAAGGGTTAAAAAAAAAAGGATTAGAGGATTATAAATGGAATAAATTCAATACCGTTGCTGCTCTCCTGCAAAGATCACCGATATAACACAGCATCCCGTGCTGTAATACAGAAGAACTGTAGAGTATGAGCAAAGGTCCTCCTCAATTTTCTAGTCTGTGGCCATGAAAAATACTAAATAAGTGTGGTGTTCATGGAAAAGCACCACAGAAAAAATCATTGCTTTCCAAAAACAGAAATAAAAATCATTACAGGATATCTCAGGTTTCCAAAATACCTTCTGAATGGATGTTCTATGTTGCTTATGGGAGTTTTGCGGATGGATGACACAAAATTTAATGTTTAGTGGACAAAAGGCACTGCACACCAAATGATGTTCTGTATGTGACAAAGCGACTAACGTCATATCCAAGAGGACGGCCATGACGGACGGCGGAAGCAATGAAGCACGAATGGACAGCAAGTGCAGTAATAGGTTAAACAACAAAACAGAGACAAACAGATAATAAAAATGGTGATCTCCTGCTGTGCTGTGGGCTGTAGTAATAGACAAGGCTACAAGCAAGGCGTATCCTTCTACAGGATCCCTGAAAATAAAGAGAAAAGGCTGAAGTAGATTGCGGCAATTAACCGTAAGAACTGGCAGCCGTCCACCCAGCAAACAAAGGACAGCCATGGCAGAGGACGTAGGCAACACGTACCCAAACCAAAGGACGACCGTGTTAGTATGGAAAAATAAAGAAATCATTCCAAAGCAAGTTGTCATGTCAGCTTCCAGGTATAGCTTTTTTAATGTATAATTTCATCTTAAGGACAACCTAAGGACCTCTTTCTGTTTTTTGGGTAGTTCCCACTGCCATCAATTAGGTAGCACCTCGTCGATGTCAAAGGCTTTTGTAAGCTTTTAAATCGGCTCCGATGAACGGTGATATGCTGTTGCTATAAATCGGGTGGAGTGAAGTCAGGCAGGCTAGGCGCTTTGGTTACATCTGTGAAGATAACCGCAGGGAGAAGATACCGGTCGGTTTTTAAGCCTGCTCTGGAGAACTTTTTAAAGTAGCGATGTTTGTGGACACCATCAAGGGAGGGTTTTCCACCGCAGCAAGTACCGTACTTTTGGTACTTTTGGTACTTTCGGTACCTCAATAAAGTGCTGAATAAAAGGACAGTGTGAGGCGGGGAATTTTGTAGGATACAGCTGGATGATGTTGATATTAAGTCTAACGTCGCATGTTATGCACACGCAGTTCTTACATCGCTAGTGAGTTACATTAAGATCAGACTTTTTCTTACTTTCGGTTTTGTATGGACATTACGGACAGCGCAGGGGGTTAATGCTTTGCTAAAGCATTTTTTCTTTGTCATGGAGAAATTTTTTTTAATGATTATTCCTTGCATATATTATATTGATATCCAATATATGTTTTTAAAATCAGTAAAAAAAAATACTTTGTTTATTGCTGTTTTACAAATTCGTAACGTTTTCTCAAGATGGCAATTGCATTGTGTTTCAGAATTAGGCTATTTGCATAACCAATCGACAGCGAAAGCGTTTGAAGTTACGCCCCAAAGTACCAAAGTACCAAAGAAGTACCCCAACTGGTTTCGCACTTTTGGTACTTGAATTTTTGGTACTGGTACTCGACCAGAAGTCAATGGAAAAGCGAAAGTACCGTACCCAAGGTGGCCCACCTCCACCGATAACAGCACTGACGTGTAAACAGCTGTCAACAAACTTTTCAGAAAAAGGTCTATTGTTTGTCACTACTCCGCCTCTGTCGCTGTATATCAAATTCCCACTTCCACCGTCCAATATGGCACAGTCACGTGTCTGCAGATCATCAGTAGCAAAGCCTCATCCCAACCGTGAAGGATAGTGCAGGGAGTTTCATGGTGGGGGCTGGCAGGGCCTGGTCAGCTTGCTATCATTGCAGGAACAATGAATTCAAAACTGTATAATAAAATTTTACAGTTGAATCTCAGTGGCCGTTCACCTAATGCAGTAAATCAGCAGCAAAAAGGCTTCAGCAGAACGAGTCGTGTCCTGGAATTGGCCAAGACAGAGTCCAGACCTCAACCCAAGTGTGACGCCATCCTAGCAGGAATTTTCAGGATGCCCTGAAGAGAGCCATTCACACAAAAAGCCCTGGAAATCTCAATAAACTGAAGCACTTTTGCAGGGAGGAATGGTCTAAAATTCCTTATGCCCATTGTGTAAGACTCATCAGTAGCTACAGGAAACCTTTGGTCTAGCTTATTGCTGCTAAAACGTAGGTCTAACGAGTAAATACAAAGGTTCACATAACTATATCATGTGTTTGTTTAGTCCAATTTGGTTAATAATACATTTTCAAGTCTCCAGTTGCAATGCTGAATATGAACCTGGGGAAAGGATTCTTTGTGGGTGTTTTTCCTCACATGGCAGACCCATATAAAAAGGACAATCCACAGAGACGGTCCTCTTGCATAACCCACTGACCTTAGGCTAACCTAAATATGCTACCAAAAGTTGTGATACCTTGTAGCAGATGGTCAGCAAGCATCCACTGGGATTTCATGAGATGAGGACATTACTGTTTATGGAACAATAGAGAGAGATGAAAGACCTACAGGATGACTTCATGCAAACAATGAGACAGCCCCATCTATCTGTGGAGGCTGGAAAACCCTGCCATTCAGAAATAGCCTCCATCAGTCATGGAAGGCAATGTTCAGCCCAGCTCCTCTGAGAATCGATCGGGGGCACAGGCTGTAGTATTCTGAGGCCTGCTTACTAAATTTATCTGACATTCAGGTCTGTGCTGTGCCTCACACTCTGCTGGCTACATCAAATTTTCATGAGATGATACATAATCTAAATAGTCTACACTTTATATTTAAAGGTTTCCCAGCTTTAGATTTTTCAAACTGATAAAATTAGTGACCCAATTTTTAAACACAAGTTTTTTAAATGGAAGCTTTTGCAAGTGAGGTCTTTTCGCCTACCCCATCTTTGCTCACTATGACACACCGACAACTCGTACACTAACCATGCATTATTCATTTCATTTCGTTTGTCTCAACTTCATGGAATGATATGGATAAAGCAGAGTTTATTTTTTCCCTTATTCAGTATACAGAACAACATTTGACGACATCTTAGAAGAGCTACATACAGAATTTCGGAGGGCACTGGGCAGTGAGAGAGTTCTGGTTCAACAAGCCTCAGTAACTACTAAGAAATGTACATGTATTTATTTGGTAGAATATCCAGCTGTTGAAGCAAGTTAGGGGTGCAAGAGCTGTCTTTGTATTTTCTGTAATTGGGCATCAACTTAGATGCACACATCAGACATTTAAAGAAGCTCGATGTGTTTATAAATAGCTAGGCGGCTCTGGTCTCATTAGCTGTGTTCTGTAATGTGTCCCTTGGAACATCTAAGCTTGCTCCTTCGTAATGAGTGGTTCCGGTGGAATTAGTGTCTTGGCATTTGTCTGAAAGGACACCAGTGGCCATCAGGCAACCATCTTGCACAAGCCAAAGGATCCCCATGCATGGGAAGTAGAATTGGTAATCAAATTGAGTCTTTCTATAAGGGACCATTAGTTCATATTACATTTAAAAAACATTTAACCAAAGTATTGCCACCATTGCTAATTATTATATACTTATCTACTTAGGGTATTTTGTTCATATGCGTATATTACAGCAGAAGTTACTTCATCCTAACATGCATCCTTTGTATATTACAATACATACATTTTGTAGTACCAAATCAATTCAGCATACATCTCTCTCCATGTATAAAGGTTGGTAACATTTACATTTTTCTGGTAGAGGCTTTTATCCAAAGTGACATAGACATCAGCCAGACAATAAAAAACAAGTTTACAGTTATCAGGGACGTAGGTACAAGTGCTGCTAGGCCAAGCTTACAGTTATCAGGGACGTAGGTACAAGTGCTGCTAGGCCAAGCTTACTGTTATCAGGGACATAGGTACAAGTGCTGCTAGGCCAAGCTTATGGGTTATCAGGGACATAGGTACAAGTGCTGCTAGGCCAAGCTTACAGTTATCAGGGACGTAGGTACAAGTGTTGCTAGGCCAAGCTTACAGTTATCAGGGACGTAGGTACAAGTGCTGCTAGGCCAAGCTTATGGGTTATCAGGGACATAGGTACCAGTGCTGCTAGGCCAAGCTTACAGTTATCAGGGACGTAGGTACCAGTGCTGCTAGGCTAAGCTTACAGTTATTAGGGACGTAGGTACAAGTGCTGCTAGGCCAAGCTTACAGTTATCAGGGACTTAGGTACAAGTGCTGCTAGGCCAAGCTTACAGTTATCAGGGGGGGAAGCTCTTTGCAAACACTGCAATATACACACATATATCTGCCAAGAGAGGAAATGCTAAGAAACTGAATCTAAGTGTGATACATTAAACTGCTGAGAGCTTCTAGTGGTGCCATGCAAGCCCTATAAAGGTTAGATCAGGAGACGGTCTTGATCTGCCTGACACCAGATGACACAGTGACACAGTAATGAGCTGTGAGCACCAAAGAGGATGCATCCATCAGCAGTGCTGCGTAAGCTTGCGTCATTCCAGAACCTCAAGGGAAAATCCTCCGGGGCTGTCAAAAGTAGGGCTATGGGCTGCTAAGGAGAGCCGCGTCTCCGAGGGCAGGGCCACGTTTGGCTGCTTCAAAGGCTGCAGCATTGTTAGACTCTCATCGTGCCTAACGCTTTGCTTTGCTTTTCTTTATAGCCGTCAGCTGCATAGAAGGATGTTTTGCTTGACAAGAGTGCAGGCAGGGTTACTCTACTCAGGGCTGCCAACTTTGGTCAGCTGGCTGGACTGAGATGTTCAATTTGAGACGAATCTGCACACTCATTTATATGTATGTAACACTTTTATTACCTTGTAAATAGTTTGTAGGTTTGCAAACTGCCCCAACGCTTTTGATGTTGGAAATTTTTAATATATGATGGATCAATATAGATTTGCCATAAAATTTCTTGAGTGATCGTGAGAGTCTGAAAGCATGAGTGTCACCACAAAGGCAATTTTAGTGAGACAAATTTACTTAAACTGTATGTGAATTATGGGACACAGATGCACAGAGAATATAAAACAAAGCTGGCCCCAGAAATTCAGCCGCCCAGACCTAGAAGAGTGCGGTCAGGATACTGCCTGCTGGGTCACTGTGTGGATTCGGAATATTTCTAGATTTACTTTCCCCCAGGATCCCTCTTATAATTTTTGTGAAGGTGCTTAACCTGACTTACTTCAGCAAATGCCTTTCTGTGCATGTGTGTGTTGTGGGTAAAAATATTCCCTAAGTGAGTGATCGAGGAGCGGTTTAGCTTACCTTTAGGGAGTGTTCCGCATGCAAAGCCGCTCTTGTCTTTGTGGTTTCAGCCTCTGCGAACTTGGTGTATTTTTTTGAAATCTTGAGCTCCTTGCTGAGAATTATATTGACGGGGGCCTTTCTGAGACATGAAAAAGCAAGCTTTAGCTATCTAATGCCAAGAGGACGTTAAAATGTAAAATGTAACTAATACCATCACACATATGACTGTTCCTCCTCAGAATCTTTTTATCTTTTCCTTTTAAAGGGAACACACCAATCATATCACTGCACAGAAGATATCACTGGGGTGCTCGTATCTTCTGTGCACAATTAGTGTGTGGAGTTTGGTAGAGGAAAATAGTTCCTGCATTGAACTGCACACTATAAAGCTTGGATTGTCTTGAGTAACCGGGTCATGATTTCTGGTACAAGAAGCTGCTGTTGGCTTTTTCAAATTAAATTTTCTGGCACTCCTAGCAGAACAACCTAGATTGATAGATGGCACTAAAGCCCCTCTAAAACATACCTTTTTCAGTTTTGTGGTGAACTACCCCTTTAACTAGCTTCTTATGAAATAAACCCAGGCCTCGGGACCCAGACAGGCATAATACCAGAGGCGCCCAAGATTCCAAGCTTCTGTCCTCATTTACTGGTTGCCCAGAATGATGCTCACCGCGCTTGGGTTGATGCAGTCATTGTTCATTTAACTCGGATGTTCTTTACGCCAAAGCGTCACATTACATTGAGCCATCACTGTGAAAAAACACAGTTTTATGAATATGTCACTGTGGGAGCCTGGCTCTCATGAATATTGTAGTATGATGTATTGCCTCAAGGCATTCAAAGAGATTCCTGCTATGTTATGGTGAGGTACATACGTCAAAACAAACATTATCACACTCTTCTGTCGCGAGGACTTCTCCTCTCTTCGGTACTCTGGTGTGCCTGTCATGCCTGTACCCTTATCAGACTTTGTTTTGGAAGTTTTAAGGACCTTACATTTTCTTAATGCCATTAAAACATTGATACTTTCTCTAGTTTTGACGGTTCCTGTTCTATGTCGCTTTTAAGTTCTCATATGATTGTTTTTCTATACAGCGCATTGAATTTCCGCGTCTGGTTGTTTCTCTAATTGACGTTGCCCTGGACTTGCTCACATAAGTGGCTGTGTGCTTATTATGGACTGGTGCTTGCACACTGACAGAAATTTGCGAAACGCAGCACGCTGTCTGCTTATAGCTAAACACAGATCTGTTTTCTTGTTGGTCTTCCTTGCATTCTCATCCCACAGATGTCCTTCACCTCCTCCTCCAAGATGGCCTTCATGCAGTGTGTGCGCTGGGCGGCCTGGTGCCCCTTCCAGGAGGTGGGCCATGTTAACACGCCCTCTGAGGTCTGCCTGGCTCTGCGGGGAGGCCCTGGTCCAAATCCCGGGGGCGTCATGGTCTACTCGGCGCCGGCCCTGGACTGGAACTCCAGAGAGGTACCGGGACACTCCAGAGACTCTGGAGATGCTAATCACTCTCCAGGTGTCTTTGCTTATGTTAAAACCGGCTCTCTTTAAAATCCCAAATCAAAACAGAAGCTCTGTTCGTGCTTCACATGATTTTTAAATCTCATCAAAGTGCCCGGGACAGGAGTTCAGGGTCCTGTAATGTAATGGTGCTGTCAGGGAGCAGGAGGGCTCCCGAGGACGCCGCTCTGCTGCCCCGCAATATGAGTAATGAAGGAGTTTCTCTTTCATGTTGCTCTGTGTTGCATCAGCTGATTCGGTGAGGGTTCTCCCGTTGTTTTCCCTCCGCTTCTGTTTCCGCTTTCGGTAAAAGCGGTCGCTGCTTTGCTGCTGCCTTATAATCTGCTGTTAAATCTGTTAGAAGATAAAAGTCTGAGGGCACGACCTAGTCGAGAGCATTAGGTTTTTAACATGTTATGAGTTTCGAATGCCATTCAGAAGCCTGAAAATCCACCCGAATCCGTCCTCGTCTATGAACATTATGTGCTAAGTCTCTGTCAGACAGTCAGCACGTCTTATTTTCATTCTCATCAGAAAGAAATTGATGCATGATGCATCTGCTTATGGATAATTTAGCATCTGCTTATTTTCTCCTGCTTTCATTGTTCAATAAATCATTTAAAGATTTCTTACTTTTATTTTGTCCTCACAAGTGTCAGATTCATGGCAAGAAGCCGCGACTTTTAGGAAGAAAACGAGTGCTTTAAAAACGACAGCCAGTGTGATGGATCGCGCTTTCTTTGGCCTTTTTTAGTAGCACTGTAGTGAAGCTGACCTCAAGCACACATGGTGTCGCACTTAGTAATACTTTGTTTGACATTATTTGTATTTTACTGTATACAGGACATATTCCCTGGGACTCTGACCAGTATAAGCGGTTAGAAGATTGGAGAACGGATCGATGGAGATGTATATACATCTTAGGGCTTTTTATATTTTTTTAATTCTGTGCACAAAATCATATGTGCTGTTGCACCCACATACATTACAAGAGAATGGAGTATCTTAGAACAGGTAACATTTCCTCACATAATGAAACCGTACTATGTAGTAAAAATGGGAGATGACTTTAAGCGCCAGTTAAACTTAAAATTTAAAGGCAGAAGCTTTATTCCTCATTCAGTGATTTTAGAGAAATCATAAACATGTATTATCCTTTTTCCTTTCTTTCTTTTTAAAGGCATAAATATGTAATTTCAGAAAGGGTACTCAAATGACTTTTCTTTGAGCATAATCGTAAACTTATTCAGGTGTCAGTATATTCAGCAGTAATCAGATCCTTTGAGATGTGCGCATCCACTTACTGTAATAGCAACCTGCACTGGAATCTGTATCATCCTTCATCATGGCGTGATGCCTTGTTGTGGATAATTGCTGTGTGTTGCCTTGCTTTTGCCGAGCATGAGACCTCTTCTCCCAGCCTGGGACTGCCATCACGTTAAGACTTATCCTACTGGTTTGCAAGGAGGATGCATAGCCACCGCTGTCTGCCAGGCCGACCTCAGTACCTTAAGTGACATTTACCCGCCGGCTTTGGGGATCCTGGCAAACGCTTACATTTGGCCACTTCATAAGGTCACGCCGGGCTTATAAATAATGGAACGATTCGCAGACTTGGCCGATAATCGTAACAGAGACGATGGAGCCACAGTGTCTTGCTGCACGCGGAGCCACTCCCCTCGCCTTCCTGGGCTAAAGCTGCACGCTTTTATTTTAGAAAGCTGGATTACTGAAGAAAATAATTAAGAACGCGATGTAGCTCCCACAGTGCAAAGGTGTCAGCCTGCGGCCCATTCTGGGGTATTGACCACGTCACACAGCAGACTCTGTCGTGCTCATTATGACCGTCCTTCACTCCTTTTCTTCATCTTAATTTAGAACTAACACTAAAGAGAATCTGACTCCAGATACACATGAGTTTTTCCCAAGTTTCCCAAGATGCAGTCTGTAATCATTTTTTGTAAAAGAATCTGTACTTCCAAATGAAGTATTTGCTTTAGGACAAACAATAAGTGTGTATACATACCTGGTTTACTGTTTTATTTCAGGAATAATCTCTATACTCTTGTTTAAGGTGACATGGAAAAAAATGACATAATAGTCACTTCATACCTCCAGCTGAGTTTCCAATAAGTTTGTGTAATTACGCATCGTGTAACAGGGTGCCGGGTGCTATCTGTGTACCTGTATATGACTTAACAAGTGTAAATAATACAAAACTATACTCATTGTTCTTCAGACCTTAAGTAAAGCACTGATAAACCTTGCAATTCTTTCAGATGATTTTCTGAATGCACTAAGGACGTTAAAACTGTGTCTGCCTGGGGATGTGTAATGTCTGTCATGGTAAGGCAGTCCCATAACAGCACGCTGAAGTAAATACTTGGCTCTCAGAGTGCGGGCTGGACCGCTTGAGAAGCCATTTCAGGTCTTAGCTCTGGCTCAGTAATTAACACATTGTCTGAAGGGTGAACAACGGCATAGATGGGCTGTTCCGCTATGTACCAGAGCAGCGTGCTGTTTAAAGCCTGTCACTGCACAGGTCAACTTGAGAGTTGAGCCTATTATGGGATGTCATATTGCCTCAATTTTTTTCTCTCTTGGAGAACAAGTTGTCACCTTGCCATGGCCAATGACTCAGACTTCTGAGCTCACGTTATGCAGACTGCCCTTACACTCTCTATCCCTTGTGTCCAGGGGAAGGATCCCGAAGGCGGGGCCGTGAAATTCCGGTTCACAGTCCGCTCCGAGGGCCCGGTCACCAGCACCCCCATCTCCGGAAGGAAGAGACAGGAAGAAGCATCGTGCCGCAAAAGATCCCCCTCTCCGCTCCGAGGCAAGTCTCAGCTTAGGAAGAGGAGTGTAACATTAAGCCTTAGTCATACTTTACTCTCTGTCAGTATCTACCGTAAGCATGCCCTGCGGTTTTAAACAGCCGTGTCATGAGGATTGTCACAGAGCCACCGCATAACTACGGAGAGCAGAGTTCTGCTTCAGCCTGTTTCCGCCAGATGGCCTGAAAGTTAAAGATGTCTCCTGACTGCCCATGTCAGCCACTTGACCAGGGGTGCCTGGATTTCTGGACACTTTAGCATAAACCCTGTGACTCTCTTATTCGCGGTGTGTTTCGGACATGCCGGAAGCCCCGCGCTCAGTACGGATTATTTGAAGGCCTCTGCCATTTTACTGGATGAGTCCATGACAAATAGAGAATGTGCCTGCTGCAGATTTTTTTCATACGCACACATGACCAACAGAGAGAAACACTTGTGGTCTAACAGAGTGAGAGTTGCCCATCTAAGTGTGGCCCTCTGCATCAACATCCAACTGCATCTGTCCCTCACTGCAGATGGCCATCCATCCATCCATCCAACCATCCAACCATCCATCCATCCATCTTTTTCTGTAAGCACTCGTCCTATTCAGGCTCATGCAGGGTCTGGAACCTATACCGGAGGCTAAGGGGCAAGGCAGGGAACAACCCAGGATGGGGGGCCAACCCATTGCGGGGCACACTCACACACCATTCACTCACACTGCGGGCAGTTTGGTCACTCCAGTTAACCTCCAATTAACCATGTTTTTGGACTGTGGGGGAAAACCCCACAGAGTACCTGGAGGAAACCCCACGACGACATGGGGACAACATGCAAACTCCACACACATGGAGTCAGGGCGGAAATTTGAGCCCTGGTCCCGGTGTTGTGAGGCAACAGTAGTTACCGGTGCACCTCTGTGCCACCCCCCAAAAAAATGATCCAAGTGGGTTGCTGGACAGCACTTCACAAGAAAGCTGCTAGATTAACAAGGAGGGATTTCATTTATTCTTTCCTTTTTTAACATCCCATAATAGTTGATTAATGACTTGGCAAACACACCACTTGCCGCTATAGGAGTGCGGAACTGAAGGGGGTTATTTGTTAGACCTATAAACTTCCCCATCAGACAAGGAGCAGATGGGTGACCGGTGTTTCGAGATTTTGACGTTATTGCTCTGTTCGCTGGAATGGCACTCTGCTACACTTCCCATTTAATTTCAGGATGAGAAGAGGCACAAGTGTTTGTAAGCAGCTCCTTAATAAGCACCTACGGTGTCGCTGTGTTTGGATATTGTGGTTAATTTGAGTCACTTCTGGGTTTGTTGGCAGCGGGTCGATTAAAGGCACGCTATTCTAAGAGGAATCAGTTGCAGCTCTTGACTGATGTCACTTTGCTCAAAAATCTCTATCTGAATAAATCGAGTGATGCTATACAGTTATTAATTGACCAGTTGAGATATTACTGAGAAAATAAAAAAACTACACCTTATCCAGCACCAGTCCATATGGAGCCTTAAGCAAGCCCCCCCCCCACTAAGTTTAGTGAAAGAGCAATTAACAATTTAAGGGTGGAAAACACTAAAAATAAGCCTGTTGAACTGTCAGAAGTATGAGAATGACTAAAGCCAGAAACCTGACTTATCTGGAGGTTGTCATGACTTTGACTGAATGTGTGACTTAGTTATAACTCTAAATGACATTTACCAGGGTTATGGACAGAAAGGGATAAAGCAATTACAATATCTTCTTAAGAAGAATTAACCAGCATTTCAGTTTGAAAGAAGAGCGCAAGCTAAAATGTGATCATAGCATTTTTATGTTTTGCATTTTTCACAGTAACTTCGGCATTTCCTGCCGATTACCTTGAAGTCCTTGGATAATTGTAAAACTTTTTACAGAGCATTGTGCGAGTAAATGCCAGGAGAACATGCCAGACGCCAGGTCTTTATGGTGTAAGTCACAAGGATGCAATTAACTAAGTGGCCTTATTGCTTGTCGTTATAATTCCAGTCACCTTCCATTAGGTGGAGATTTACCTTTGTTACTCCCTGATTCACTGATGCCTCCTGAGGGGAAAAAGTTTATTTTTCATCTAGATTAAAGTATACCACTGAGTCCAGAACACAGCCTCCCATCCCGGGTTTCATTTCCCGCAAGGTAGCAGAGTGGGCACAGCTGTGCCCAGGCTGGCGGTGAGCTGTGCAACAAGAGAGCAGCCTCAAGACCTGAGCTTTATGCAAGGTCGAGAAGCTTAATTCATGCATACCCTATCGATTCTAAAAGAATTGCTAAACAATCAAGGAGCATAAAGCCAGGATCGGAGCATCCTGCCAACCCTCTTGTGTCCCCGCCTTAGGAGTTAAGTACATCGGGGAAAGACTGCATGTTTGAGAGCACTTCAAGGTAAAGATGTCAGCAGCCTATTTCACAGGTCAGCAGTATCGCGTTCCATGCCATTAGAGATGCCTCCAGTGGGGTATAGAGACAGATATTTTTCACAATACTCGGCTAATTGATAGTAATCTACCAGTCTGTGAAGCATATTTACTTCTGTGGTTAGCTTCTTGCCCCGGGATGAAAGGCTGATAAAAACGTTAAAAAAAGAAGATTGAGTTTAGGCAGAGATCTTGGAGGTTAAGCAAGATTGATTTGAGATGTAATAGTGTAATGATTCAGTTGGGTTATCTGGCAGCTGGAGCAATTCTCATTAGTTTGCTGTTTTTCCTTGATGTCACCACGGCCACACACACAGACATGCACACACGCACACACACACATTTGTATTCTCTTTGCCCATTCATTTCTATGGGAAAAACGCTAATCCCATCTGCCACCCTAACCCCTACCCAGTTCTAACCTTAACCATAAGTCACCAACCACAATACATGGCTTTTGGCATTTTTACTTTTTTAATTGCATTCACAAATTTTTACAAAATGAAATGTGAAGTAGTGAGAACTGCAAAAAATACCTCACTCGTCTAATTTTTTGAGGATTTGCTGTACTTGTGAGGTCCCTTGGTGTGCACATGATCTGACTTTTTTGATCTGCCCATTTACGTGTATGGTACTGTTCCTTGCTGCTGACTTGGGAGGAGCTATGCTGGGGTCACTCTGGGAGCAATCTCACCTCCATGCACTCGGACCTCATGCAAACTATGGCAGTTACTGTTTCTTAAAGTTTGTACAGAATGTACTACAAAATATGATCATATTAGCACACAGAAGCAAAGAATTAATTTAGGATATGCAAATATGCTACATATTTTCCAGGTGTAGAAGATATATTCCTCTAATTTTGTATTCATGAGGTCAGCTAGGCTGGAAGAAGAGAACTTATAATAGTTATAAATGGCAGGCATTCGGCAAGAGAGAGTGCCTACGTGGCATAGAGAAATGTGAATTATAGTATAAGGTATATCATGTGAGGGGGAATGACTTTCTCTTTAATGGGGACCTGTAGGTAGCTCCAAGGCTCCTGTGATGCGGTGCAGTACACCCTGAGCTGCAGGCAGTGGGTACAATGAAACTGGGGGCTCTTATGCATTTCCATAATGCAGTTTCTTTCCCAGGAGAGGAAGAAAATGCTGAAGTCTATGGGGCACGTCGGGGCAGTTGCCATGTGAAATTGCTTTGTTTTGTATAACTGGAAAAGTAGCAGAGGTACTGAAGAGTGGAGGGGAATAATGTTCTCACAAGGCTCCAGTTCTTGTGCCACTGACTGGGAATGTGCATATGTGCGTAAACAGAAGACCCCAAAAGCTGCAGGTTTCTGGGGCCTTTGAAAGTAGGCTACTCAGATATGGACCATGGACCATTCCCTCGACAGCTACTGAGATATGGACCATGGACTATTCCATCCACAGCTACTGAGATATGGACCATTCCCTTCACAGCAACCGAAATATGGACCATGGAGCATTCCCTCCACAGCTACTGAGATATGGACCATGGACTATTCCATCCACAGCTACTGAGATATGGACCATGGACCATTCCCTCCACAGCAACCGAGATATGAACCATGGACTATTCCATCCACAGCTACTGAGATATGGGCCATGGACCATTCCCTCCACAGCTACTGAGATATGGGCCATGGACCATTCCCTCCACAGCAACCAAGATATGAACCATGGACCATTCCCTCCACAGCTACTGAGATATAGGACATAGACCATTCCCTCCACAGCTACTGAGATATAGGACATAGACCATTCCCTCTACAGCTACTGAGATATGGACCATGGACCATTCCCTCCACAGAAACCGAGATATGGACCATGGAGCATTCCATCCACAGCTACTGAGATATGGGCCATGGACCATTCCCTCCACAGCAACCGAGATATGAACCATGGACTATTCCATCCACAGCTACTGAGATATGGGCCA
>JAODKN010000104.1:1151552-1162570 GCA_026774425.1 Petrocephalus zakoni | reverse complement strand
CCCTGCTCCCGCCCCCCGCCCCCTGCCCCTGCCAGCAGAGTGATTGGTTGAGTGCAGTCACCTCTTGGCCTCAGAGGTTGCTGGGGGCTGAAACTGCTCGCCACCTCGCTGGCCACTTGACTGTTAGCGGGGGGGCTGGGGCAGCGAGACTGATTTCCTTAATGCTGCACCTATTTGGCTTCTTATCGCCAGAGCAGGGCAGTCGCTCCCGGGCTGGCCAGCCCCTAAGTGCAGCCTTACACACTACAGCCTCCTTCCCTTTGCAGAACCTGCCTTTTTGGCCACTTCCTGTTTGCTTGACTGCAGTTACACGTTTTTTTTTTCCATTCCGAAGGTGCCAACATGTGTTTGTAAGGAAATGAAAGATTCAGCACATCTGCTGCTCCTGTGTACCACATATCGCACCTTTCTGCTTTAGAGGCTTTTACTACGAGAGGGCCAGCATGTGTCCCCATTCAGCAAATGGTGTGATTGCTATACTGGACGTGCTGCGGCCCCCCTCCGCAGCCCCGCCCTGTTCCTGTAAGAAGCAGTCCACACGCCCGCACAAGCTGAATTTGGTGTTCCTGGTTCTTAGTCTCTCAAACTGCCTTAACCAGGTATAAGCCACTGCTTAGCAAGATTTAATGGGGACAGGGATTTTTTTTCCACCTATCTATAGGATTGATGAGAACAGTTAAATGCCGAAAAAAGAGATAGTGGATCATAGCACAGTCATGATGTTTCTGTCAACGAAGGACCACATAGACAGTGGTGGTCCCCGTAAGATTATAATACATGGTTTAAGTATTTGTTTACATTTACAAAAAAGAACTGTTTGCTGTGTTATGTATAGTGTGTATGTAGGGCTGAACAATATGGCAAAATATTTATTCACTTAATTTTATCATTTTATATGATATATACTGTATTTTTTTATAATTTCATTTCATATCAAACAATATCGAAAATTATTACTATATAATTCAAGACTATATTTCTTTAATTCAAGGCTCTTTAAATGTCCTTAAAGAGAATCAGAAAATGAAAAAGGTGACAAATTGTATGAACTTCAATCTAATTTTAATAAATCATGTTTTTTGCTGGGTTTGTTTTTGTGACCACCTCACTATCTGTTCCAAGGATGGACAGCACAATATGTCCTACACTTATATATAGTATTGCACAATATTGTAATACAATATCTGAAATATGTAGAAAACAATAAAATATGACTGGTGATTTTGAGTTTTTCTGATCCTGATTGTAGTAGTGGAGGATGTGACTGGTATAATACTAAATGATGCCAACAGCAGACTCATACCTTGATGTAATTTGTATAAAAATGCTACATTGTAACTGATACTTATTCAAGATAAGTGTTTAGGCCTTATCATGATACTTTATGTATAAACGACTGCTTAAATGTTCTGTATAAACTGCATAAACGTTCGCAGCCATGATACGGTATTGAACCGATGTGTTGCCCAGTGTAAGTACACTCTATGGTGTCTGGACAATATCAGAATTGACTAGCGACACATTTCTCAGAATGTATCCCTGTCTTGACTCTAATACGTCCTTCTGTCCTTCTGATCTGTGGTTCATCAGTCAAAACTACCGTGCTTGTGAATTAGTAACTGGAAAGATGCTTCCTTACTTTCTAATAAAAATCCAGTGGGGTATTATTTGTTGACAGCCATTGCCATTCCTGCCTTCCCAGGTAGAGCCGGGGATCATGCCCTGCCCAGTCCCCCACCCAAATCCCCACAAGGCCCAGGGGTAGGTCCTTTAATCAGCATACTCTGACACTGTGCTGCAGTACAGTACAGACAGCATATTCACATCTCCTCTTTTGATGCTGTTGAAAAAAAGGGTTTCACTTGGCTTTTAAATCACTTCTTTCAGAAGAGAATCTTCAGACCCAACATAAAAAGCCCTTAATAACTTTCCTCAGCATTGAGGCAGAGATGCTGAATTTTGTGCCGAAATTGCACAGTACCTTCAATTATCTTTTAGAGTTTGGCTGCTAATGTGACATTTGGTAATTAGAATTCTACCTGGTAATTAACCATTTGCACATGGTCCTTTGCAATCGAATCTGCACGCACAGCACTGTGAAGATTAGCCCTTGTTTTCATCAGTTGATCATCGGCATATAATGTGAAATCTCCCCATTTGTTGGAGAAAACACTGGGAATACGATTCAAATGTGTACTGATTCTGATATTATAAATATGGTAATCGTTTCATTGTATGTCTTAAATGTATACTTCATCTGTTACAGCTGTCCATATCTCAGCTTGCAGCAACTCCTCGCTACCCCACAATCAGCCACACTGTCGCATCGCCATGGCAACAGCAGCTCTCCTCTCAGCTGCACCCCTCCCCAATGGTGTCAGCCTACCAGCTGTCGCGTGCCGTAAGAGTTCATGCCGACTAATGCCTTTATGTGCACGCATGTGGACAGACACTCACAAAGATGCATGCAGGGAAATTATTATTTAAAAAGTTATTGCCTGTATGTTCTGCCTTATCTGCTTTAGCTTCTATATCGTCAAAGAAGCAAGCTTGACTTAGGTTGCCTATAATTTCTTATTTTGACATATTCCATGAAACCCTGGGGCATTGCCTAATAATTGAAGTAAATGGGACGTCCTAGTATGTACTGTGCTTCTTTAGACATATTTCTGCCTGGTGATGCTCTTTAGTACAACATCTGATACTTTCTGTAGCTGTGTAAATGACTGTCATTATGAGACAGTAATGACATCTTATCTATATTTAAATTACTTCATAGGCTGTTTCTGTGAATTGGGTTTTTTCTTTGTTAAAGTGTTTAATTAAAGTACAACTTTCTGTAAATTTAAATAAATATTAGAATAGCTTTCTTGTAAAATCAGCAAAGCAACAAAGGGACAGTAAGTAGCAAACATGACGGGGATACAGGCTTTGTCAGACACGGCTGCAGTCTGACATCACAATACTAGGCCTGTTGTGCATCCCTGAGCGACACTGCATGCAGGTCTTGGACGAGTCAGGCAAGCAGCCTCTCGTTTGCCCATCATTCTGTGATCTCCCGACCACCTCGGCACGCCACACATCCTGACGGCTACGAGGCAGGATGCCTATTAACGGCTGACATCTACATTCTCTCCCCTCACCATCACACTCATGAGCAGTTAACCAGCTACAACCTGTCATGAGAACTTGTTAACTTCTATATATAGTGGGTATTACTGTGCATATCTCTGCATAATAATATATTGTCCAGTAAATTTATTATCCAGAAAATATCTGTCCTGTGCATTTTTTAATCCTCCAGTATGTGTATATTGGGTTCTCGTAACTTATAGTATACTTGTAATATATTGTCTATAATTTCTCTGCAAGGGAGTACAACTACTGGACTAAAATACCCTTTATGCATGAGCACACTTGGCCAATAATCTGATATAGTAACTAGTAATTTTTTTTGTATATAGTGCCTTTCTCAGCACAGTCAGCCCAAGGAGCTTTACATGGGTGTGTTGTGATGCAGTATAGCAGGGGTGTCAGGCTGCAGGCCCGGAGGGCTGGTGCCCTGTGTAGTTTGGTTCTTTCCCTGTTCCACCACAAACAATTGAGTTGAAGAGCTGTGTGGTAATTAGCACAAAGAGCTGCGAGGCGTTGAATCAGGTGTGTTAAACAAAGGCAAGCCCAAAAATGTGCAGGGCCGAGTTTGACACCCCTACTGTATAGCATCATTAAGACAGAATCTTAAACACATGACTGCAAAGCTGCAACTCTCTGGCCTGCAGGGGCTGCCGTGTGCCAGCAGCATCGCCCATCTGGAGGTGTCGGCGGATTCGGCCGCAGCCGACGAGGAGCCTCTGCGGGAGGTCACCTTCACGCCGGTACACGCGCCCGTCATCGCCCTGGCTGCCCAGGCATCTGGGTGAGTGACGTCTGCCGAGACGTGTGGCAGAGCAGCCGATCAAGGTCCTGACTGTCCCCTCGTGTGTTAATGGTCAACAGCGCTGGCCTTATTTTAAACACGCTGGTGTTTTCCTTGTCCGCGCATGCAGCAAGGACGGGTTCCCTGTCAGCCCGTTTCCCGTTGGGCTTCAGTACTGCCCAGAACAGTGCTCTGCCTCTTAGACAGCGGACCCCCGGGCCCCCGGCCTGCCAGGACGTCTCTGCCGCTTCTTGCCTCCCAGTTTAGTTCTTAATATATACTTCAGGGGATGCTTTAAGGAATGTGTCCTGTAACACAAACATTGTCAATACAGCTAACTCCTATGAACAGAGCTGAAAAATAAATGATGACATAAGTGTAGATATTCTCTGTAATTCTTACTAACTAGACAGGATCGTCTGCAATTCGTATATGAACTCCCAGAATGACTTAGTTTTGAAAATTATAGTAGGACTTTGCAGGAAAATGACCTACTTTTGGAAATTAGACTCCATGGATCACACTGGTAATTACACTCTGTTGAAATTAAAGCCGCAGTTTTAATATTACACCAATATACATGAATTGTGTTGATGTCGGTGAGCAATATAGCTGCCGATTTAGCCAATATTAATACAGTAGTTCTTGGATTCGTATTTCCTTAGGGTTTTAAGCTAAAGTAATTTCTTTATGAGTCAAGCTGGTGTTTTCTTGTGTATTTGTTACCATGGTTTCAAATGTCAACACTCAGCAATTGTGGACAGTTATTACTATTATTTAGGGATAATACCGAGTCTTTACTTCCATGTATTAATAATACACTGTATGATCACCTTAGAAGACATACTTGTGATTAGTGCTCAGTGTTGAATAAGCTTTATAATGGGTCCGTAATGAGTTTTTGTTTATACACCTAGAAAATAAAGCATATTGCCCTTACAAAGCAGAGCAGCAGTTTCTCTTAGTGAGAACAACCTTGGGCCAAAGGACCTTTGTTGTGCAGTAGTAAGGGCAGAAAGTTCTAAGTCCCTTGTCGGATGAGAACCAAGGCCTCCCACAGCAGGTCAGCTCATGGTGCATGTCAACATCCCTGCTACCAGTTACCAGCAGACAGTTGAAGCAGTGTAGAGTTTTAAGATGCTGGAATGTATCTTATTTTTTCCAAATGCCACAGATCATGGTCTAAGATAAAAAGGTCCAACACACGTTGCCCCCTCACATGAAATAAAAAACTAGTATCACGACATTGTAGTCCCACGTGGCCACGATACCTGTTGGCCCGTTGCAATGTTTGATTCAGTTTCTTTCATCCAAGCAACACTGCTCTTCCACCGTTGTTCATCTGGCTTTGACTTTTCTGCAGTTAATCACATCTGATCTGGTTGTTTACCAAGACTAAATCGTCAGGCTTTCGACAAAGGAACACTCATCCACACCTATTCGAGAATTCACACTGATATTAGGCATATTAGTAACTGTCCACTTTAGTTCTATTAGTAACTGTCCATTTGGAAGGAGTATATTACATTTAAACTGTTTAATGTATTTATTGTCATTTTTAATTGAAGAATGAATTACGTTACACCAGCAGTCACCAATGCGTTGCCAGCAAGCTATTGCTAGCTCACAGGGAGCCAGTGAGTAGCTTGCATAAAACTAACATCGGTCCACTTTCACCACCACCACCTATACCCCCCCGGTCAACAACTATTACCGTCGCTACACAGGCCCCTAGGCCCCCCACCATTTGTCGAGAATTTTTACTGTTGCCACCCTCCCTCCCAGGTGATGTAACCTTGTATCAAGCATGTAGTTCCCTAGATTATTTTCAGTGTCACACAGCACACACACACTCACAGTGTCAGTATAAACTCCATGTTGTAGCTGAGGTCAAGTTCAAAATGTTTCTTGAGCATCAGCATCCCCTCAGTCAGTCCAGACTCTGGAAAGTCATTTCTCCACATGTGAAAGGTAACCTCACTCCTAATTTGCTAGGCAGCAGTAATCTATCACTGAAAGGTGATCTCACTCCTAATTTGCTAGGCAGCAGTAATCCATCACTGAAAGGTGATCTCACTCCATATTTTGGAGATGACTGCCCTCCGTATTTTGAAGGTGACTTATTTAGATAGAATGAGTCCTTATTTGGAAGGTGAACGCAATTCTGTGTTTGGGTTTATTTGAATGGGGGCCTCACAGACTCTCTGGTACATTTTCCAGCTCCTCCTCTTCGATGTCTCGGAGCTCCATAGCGCATCTCTACTCGGCTGGCTTCCCGGAGATCCTGGACTACAGGGGGCAGGCGGCCGATGTCCTGGATCCGGGTGAACCCATCAACTTCAACCCCGAGAAAGAGGAAGCTGACCTCCTGCAGTGCAACAAACTTGTCCTGCAGTTTCTGGCTTTCTCCAGGTGACCTTGTCCGGTCCGCACTCTTGTGTCCCGTCGTCTTACCCATCAGCGTTTGCCAATGGATCACGCAGTCACCTAGTCCACGATGCTTACTGAGTGGTTTCCGTTCCAATACAGTGTCCTACGAGCACACAGTGAGCTGTGGGTTCAGCTGCCTGGAAGACCCTTGCTGGTGCATCCTTAACAGTTGGCGGTTCTATAAACCATCTAGCTGTATATAATTGATTTAGCAATTTTGATAAATAAGCAACACATGGCAGTCATGCCCCCCAAAATATACAGAATCACTGCATGCATCTCTGCTGTCACGTGTGTAACAACCAAGTCTGACAAGTGAAGAACTAACATCACCATCAGCCAGGTCACAGTGGCGTTTTTGAAAACTTGAAAAATGTCCAGTGTTCTAGTTTTGATTGTAAAGCGGCACTCCAGAAGTCTTGTTTATGAAAGTTAGATGGGGGAGGGGAGAATCTATAGCCACATTAACCAATTAGCATGCATGTTATGGTACTCATTACCTGATAAATGAGACAGAGGCCCACACGATGCTGACACTCACTGCTTGCACGTTTTAGCTATGGTGTAATTCCTGGGCTGTGTAATTACCCTTCCTGTCTATTTACTTACTGAATATTAAGGGAAATCTTTAATTGAGGGCTATCACCACTTAGTTTGAAGGCTGCCCCTAGATTATTTGGCTGGGGGAAATGATTATGTGTGTTTTATTTGAGCAGTAGATGGTCATCATTGTTTTTAAACAATTTTCCCAGTTTGCACAGTGCTGAATGATTGATTGCTAATCTTCTAACAGGAGATGGAAAACTAATTATTTTTGCTTTACCTCAATGTATTTTTTTAATTAATCAGGACTACACTGGCCAGCTGCCCGCCTGGGGGCTGGATGTGGGTTAGGCATAATATATCGTACCATTAATTTTGTGTAGCACCTATCTCATTATCTGACACCAACACTATGAAAGTAAGTAGAATGTCCAATAATAAACAGTTGATGAGCAGTGACTGCGGTGTGCTCTTATTGTTCTGTGCTGAACAATGTTTCAGACATGCAGGCCCTCATGCTATGATCAAGCAGTACCTACGTGCTGGTTGTAAAGTGCAGTAAAATTATATCTAAAGAGCTCTATGTTGCAGGTGCTTTTTATTCTAAAATGACGTCTAGAACTGGAAATTGCAGCACTGCAAATGATCAAGTTTTTCTGCGGTAGATACAATGATCTCCATCAAATAGGCTAAGCTTTGGAGTTATTTAAAAAGTTGAAGCTTTACAAAAAGAAAAATCTGATGGAAACATTGAGGAAAAAAATGTTGAAACGTAAAAAAAATACCTTTTTGTTTATGGTTATGCTTCTTCTCATGCTGATAAATGTAGTGTGCTTTCCATCTTAGAATCGCCACGTTCTGTTCAGCTACTTTCACAGGCTGGGTTCTTGGTTTCGTTTCCATTCTGAATCAGTTGTTACTGGTTGCTGCATCTGCTGTTGCATGTTAATTGGATACTCTGCCAGCTCAATGCTGCTCTTAATGCGGCTGTTAGAGGTGTGACTGTACATAGCTGGAAATTACAGAAAGAATCTCTGATTCCTGCAGAAGGCAGATAGATATGAGATTTGTGGAATGACCGTATGAAATAACGATGCAGCCTTTGTGGTACGCTATTGTGACACGATATATACGGTTTGTGATACGGCTTTCAGAGACTTATAATTTTTATATATTTTAGAAACTTGTAGTTTAAATGTATAGCTTTTCTATCTTAAAACCAGTTAAAATAATCTTGGGGCTATTCTATCAATTCTATCAATGATAAATACAAAATTACAGATTTATATCATTTATTATTTTTTTGAGGCCACTTATTTGATAATTTCATGCGTGAAATAGGTTTTCATGAAATGTGGCCCTTGAGGCCATTATTTAAATGCAGCTTGTTGCCAAACCCTGCCGCTCTCTGTGCATCTCTCCTCCTTTAGAGTACCACAGGACAGCATGGATGCGGACTGGCCGAGGTCTGTGTACTTCACCTTCCAGGTCTACCGCTTTGCTCCTGTCAAAACGCAGAGGGTGCTGCTCCTTGGCAAAGAGGCGGCACTGCAGGGCACCGCTGACAGATACCCGTGTGTCCTGGCCGCAGACAGGACCGCCGAGTCGGGTAATAGTGGCTCAGCTTACCTTACTGCTCAGTTGTTTATTCGAATTGCTCACTTCTTGCAGGAGAATGAAGTTGTTAAATGTTTCAGAATGTTTCCCTCTGATATTTACATGCTACTCATCCCATACCATCATGTTTGAGATGTTTCACACAGAAATCACGTCACAGGATACAGCCAACCTTCATGTGGAAACCGCTTTTATGTGCTTCATGCATAAGTTATACAGGTTACTATAGAAAACCTTCTGTTAGGAGTCTCAGGGATTCATAGGGAAAGCTGTCATGCAGCTATCAGACAGACTTTTCAGTTCTACCCCTAACAGTTGATGCTGGTTGGTCAATAACTCTCTATCCATTCCCTTCTCTGTCTGCTTGTTTTTCCTGCTTCACACCCTTGCCTGGACTCTCTGTTTACCTTTGGTATCCGGAACCCCCTGAAGCCAGGGCTTTAATTAGGGGGACCTGGTGATTCAGCCCACCCCCACTCTGCTAGTTTCCCCTGGACTTTTCGGGCCCCACCTGAAAACAAAATGCTGTCTGCCGCCTCACACCTGTCGTCTGGTTGCCCCCCCCCCCGACACTGCTTAAGAGGAGTGGGGTGGTCGTGTCTTTGGCTGGAAGCCTCCTTAGACAAGGTGGACACGGGCCCTTAATTAGGTGTGTTAGTGCAACTGGAACAAAATGTTGAGTCCTGTGTGTTCCCAGAAGTAGAACTGACAAGCACTGTCCTGTATATGTGTCACTAACAGCAGTGGGATATATTTTCGAAAGCAGCTTCCTCCAAGCTAGTCACACAGTAGGGGCATGGTGATCCCC
This sequence comes from Petrocephalus zakoni, assembly GCA_026774425.1. NCBI lineage: Eukaryota > Metazoa > Chordata > Actinopteri > Osteoglossiformes > Mormyridae > Petrocephalus > Petrocephalus zakoni. The sequence goes on along the minus strand of JAODKN010000104.1, from coordinate 1,153,256 downwards.
CATCAGCACCCAGCTGTACCTTCCCCCTTTTTCTCGTAGTGTAACTTGTTTTCTGGGTCATTATTGTCCCAAAACGTTGATACTGCGAAGGTATTAACAGCTGCCTCCTTTCTAGGTGATAAATTGAGCTTCTAATTCTATATGTGCCTTTTATAGCAAGCAGTGCTGACGACACATACGTATACTTCAATGAGAAAACTGTAATGAAGCTAGAAAATGCAGTGCAAGTACAGCAGTATGGATTTAAAGTGTCAGAACGGTGGGCTCCCCAGTAGACCACGGGATTGAGGACAGGAGACGAGGTGGCCTTGCAGCAATGTGGTTTTTATTGTGCTTGTGTTCCTGTAAAATTCAGAAGGTTATGGCAGATTGCAGCCCAAAAAGAAAGAGGTGTTACTTGTGGTGGCAGATCTTCTGGGAAGACTGGAAGGTCGGTCACATTATGGTGGGAGAGATACGCAGACTCAGCTGTGGGAGTTTTTGGGGGCGGGAATGGCAAGGGCATTGGAAGCCTTCTGAGCAAAAGGGACCGACATCGTTAGGTCATAAGCCCTCACTGGACCCACTCCCTGAAGATGGAATGTGGTTTTTATTGATGAGGAATGAGCCGCACATGGCGTTGCTGGTTCCCGTGGTGATGTAAGCTTTCGCATGGTTCCCGTGGCGATGTAAGCTTCCACATGGTTCCCGTGGCGATGTAAGCTTCCGCATATGCCTGCTTGTAGGCAGAGATGAGCAGCCTGATGTAAGGTCAGGTCCTGATGCCACCTTATGGTATATTTCTCATGTGCTAAATGTCTCAGGGGTGAAGGTCAGTTGTCAAAGCAAATTACCTGCATTTGTAACGTGTCTCATTATAGATAATTGGTCACAGATATGGAGTAAGAAAAGGACATTCTTAAAAACAGCTGTCTAATAGACTGCCAAAATATGATTAGCATTTCCGCTGGTAGGTTGAGCAGAGGTCATTCGCTTGAGGAATCCGTCCATCTCGAAGAGTCGCATGGCTGATACGTGCGGCACACGGGTGTGAGGAGCAGATGTCTGTGCTGGACCGTGAAATAGCTTACACCTAGAAGACAGTGGTGTGAGGAATTGACATCTCCGCCGAAATGCTAAATGGCTCATTTCCCTGCCGCTTGCAGGTCCCCCGGGGCTGGAGCTGACGTTCCTGGCAGACCCGGCCTTGCTGAAGCCGGGGGAGCGCCCGCGTTTCCTGCACTACCTGGCCCACCACACCCTGCAGATCGACGTGTGGGACGGCGACTCGCTCCTGCTCGTTGGCTCGGCTGCCGTGGAGCTCAAGGTTCAGTGGCCGCTCACGCCAAGTTGGTCATTTTGTTTTGTCGATTCCATACTGGAGGGCATGTGACGTAGAGAAGATGCCCATAGTTCAAGGTTAAATCACTCGGGTTTATTTTTGATCATTTAACTCTACAGAATCAGAAAACCTTATTGATCCAGAAGGAAACTGCTTATGTTACCAATGCTCAGAAGACAGGTAAAGGTGCAAAAGACATATAAATCTATATAATTTTTACTGAGCTATATATATATTATTACAGATGGTTAGGGGGACCTAATAAATATATATATATATATATATATATATATATATATACATTACACACTCACTGGCCACTTTATTAGGTAAACCTGTCCAACTGCTCGTTGACGCAAATTACTGATCAGCCAATCACATGG
>JAODKN010000104.1:1122223-1151452 GCA_026774425.1 Petrocephalus zakoni | reverse complement strand
AGCAGGATAATGCACCATGTCATAAAGCTCGAATCATCTCAGACTGGTTTCTTGAACATGACAATGAGTTCACTGTATTCAAATGGCCTCCACAGTCACCAGATCTCAATCCAATTGAGCACCTTTGGGATGTGGTGGAACAGGAGATTCGCATCATGGATGTGCAGCCTACAAATCTGCAGCAAATGTCAATATGGACCAATATCTCTGAGGAATGTTTCTAGTACCTTGTTGAATTTATGCCACAAAGGATTAAGGCAGTTCTGAAGGCAAAAGAGGGTCCAACCCGGTACTAGCAAGATTTACCTAATAAAGTGACCGGTGAGTGTAAATATAGCTAAGTAAAATGGATTTATATAGATTTAAATAAAATATTATAAGATAAGTGAAGATGAGGCAAGCCAAGAATACAGTACATACCTGAAGCCATTCATCAGGTATAAATAAATAAATAAAATAATCATTTGTAAAGGAATTTTATCTAGTTAAAAATTATTTTCTAACTGTTTGAAAGCGGTCTTGTGATGGGTCTTGTGACATATGACATGCAAACCCTCCCGGTACGTTCCAGCACTTGCTCCGGCAGGGGCGACCTGCAGTCCAGGTGATGCAGGACCTGGAAGTTATGACCACCGAGTACCTCCAGGATGCGCTGATGGTCAGTGGCGACGTGGGCAGGCGAAGGGCTATGACGCCCGTCAACGTCTTCACGGTGGTCAGAGGGAAGCTTCACCTGCGCATGGCCAATGTTGGTGAGTTTAGGAGACTTTACCACCGTATGCTGCAAGAGAAGCCAAGTACATTCAAGCATGAAAGTCATCTGGCTTCTTGTGAGACCAATTTATCTTGGATTAAAAAAAGAATAATCTGAAGGTGCACCTAGTCAACAGTTGTTTTCCATTCAGAGTAACAGAATAACATGATGGCTGGGTAAGTGTTTTGGGAAAACATACTTGGAATAAGGACCGTGCTTTAAATTACAGATATCGTTGCTCGTTTTCTTTGAAGATTAATGACCTGCCCATTTTCTTGTTTCTGGTTTTAACTAAGAAATACAGTTAGGTAGTTTCAGCGGGGAAATTGCTTGTGCCGAGATATCCCTTTGTAAAATAGTGCCTCTCTCAATTGTGCTGAGAAGGTTTTCTCCATAAAAATCAAGATTGCCTTGCTGTTGCCAAGTGATCCTCCTTTATAGTCCAAAACCACCTAGCGGTTTGTCACTGATACGTAGTTTCTTTTGGGGAACTTTAAACAAATAAGGCAGAATTGTTAATTCATACATCTTCCAGAATTGCTTATCCAGTACAAGATTGTGGTAAAATTTATGAATATTATTATACGTTAAATGATTAAAATGCATTATAGTGGCAGTGAAATAGCATCTTATATACTGACCTTGCTCTTTGTATTAATGGGTACCTTGTTTATCATGTTCATTGCCGTAATGACTCAGGGGGCATGACACAGGGGTGTCACATAACTAAGAGAGGAAATCGCCAGTGGGGGGGGTGTCTTCATGTCTCCGTTTTGCTATAATTTCAACTATATGAAAAGTTTGGCTCCTGTGACACCTCCGTTGGCACCAGTAGGCATGTTCACTAAAAGTCAGTTTTGAATAAGACAGGCTATCCTTCTCGTTAGCTTCTAAGGTACATAGTTGAGCAAGAATATGGTCTCTGATATCAGAGTTTCCTCACTGCTAGCAGCGGCATCCAATTGTGCAAAGCTTGCAGATGCAAAGGTCCCGGTGGCTCACGACTGAACACTAAAGTGTGAGACATTCTTCCTTTGAATACTGCTTGAGTCTGCCGTATTTGCAAAGGGCTTCATTGCAACCCTTCATTGAATAAATGAATTGCACATTGAATTATAGTATAATTATAGTTTGCCCTCCTTCTATAGAACCTGCCTGATCATAGGGTGTCTGACAGTGGACAGTGGACAGTGGAATTGCACAGCAGTGCAACAACAAACGTAGCATTCATAGCTCCCTCATCTTACCTGCCATTCGTAATTTCAAATGTCTAAAACCCCATTAAATGCAACATAGTAACAGAAATAACCTAAACATGGACAAGTGTATACAGATCCCTGAGATATTACCCAAAAGATACAGCTCCGGAAAAAGACCACAGCACAATTTAAACAAAAAATCTGCATTTTACAATCCTGGTTTAATCCTGGTTCTGCTGGCAGAAGGCTACACTGAGCGGCAGGTTGCTTCCAGGTTCAAAGTTTCTAAGACAGCAGAAGCCTACACAGGAACAATGTGAAGCAGGACACACTAGGAATGAGCAGAAACCAGCCAGGTAATGAGTGGAAGCAGCTTTTTAATGCCAGGGATGACCATCAGCTAATCCAGCAGTGCCTCAGGAATCGGAGGATGACATGACTTTCATGAGGAGTGGGAAACATTAAGTGGTGTGACATGCACTGCTAGGACAGTTAGTATCAGGCTCCTAGAAGCAGGACTGAAGTGCCAAAAAGCAAGGAGGAAGCCCTTAATTAAAGAGAAACAGAGAAGAACCAGGATGCAGTTTGCAAAAAAATATATTTTACACAGATGCATAACCATAAATTGAGAAATGGGTAAAACAAAAAAATGTGCTGTGGTCTCTTAATTTTTTCCGGAGCTGTATAGTGAATGTGGGTCTGGGCATTATTTAATACATACATTTTATACATCATACCATACAGTCAGAGACCTGTGAAAATAAAATGTCCCATTAGATGTGATTTTTTGTTAGGTAATGTCAGTGTCTTATTTGTAATTACTCTTAAAGAGGCTCTCCGAATCTTAGATAAATGTGAGTTTGCCCAGGAGTGAACAAATTTGAATGTGCTTTAAATTTTTCTAAATAAGGTTAGTATTTTGGTAGAAATCAATATTTTTGGAGATTTAATGCTTGTAAATTAAAAGCACAGTTTTGGCTTGATGTCTTTTTGTCAAATATATTTTGTATTTTCAATATAAATTCTGCCACAGTTTACCTCTTAAATTCAGCCTATTTCTAACATCGGTTTCTTATAAATTTAGCGCTATTTTAATGACTCGTCTCAGGTAAACTTCAGAAATACTTGTGTTTTTACTATCTTTCAGTAAGTAATTTTTGTGTTATACAGTCATCCCTCACCACTTCACACTTCGACTTTCGCTGCTTCAGTCTATCGCGGTTTTTTCAAATATATTCATTAAAAAGTTGATCGAGACAGTGAAAATCATACAGCGCATGCTCGGTTGTGTCATTAGCCACATCATAAGGTATAAATGTTTGATATTTGGAAGTTATTTCTGCTGGTTGATTACATTATGCTTACATTGAAATGCAAATTACTAATGCAAAACCAAATTACTGTTGTAAATGAGCTGTAGCTACTTCTGTAGTTAAGATGTCAGCTTACTGGTTTATTGGTTCATCCAGTTGTTTGCGGCTTACATTTTTTTTTCTTTCAGGATCCAAAGACTGTAAAAGTTAATTGGTAGAGTTTAAATTGCTTTGTGCGTGTCTGAGTGTCCTGCAATAGACCAGTGCTGCCCACCTTACACTCTTATGTTTCTGAGTCACTCATAGATCCAGCCAAGCTGTTTCTGTGGTTGACGGTTAGTGATTACAGACATTTATAGTCACGTCTTTTCAGAAAACCGGCCTAGAACTTCATTTAGTCTTTTACTTAACCTGCTGGATCTAACCTGGAGATGCAGAGGTTAGCCCTGATGCCTGCTACCACCGGAACCAAGGTTGAGTCTCCACCCTGGCTCAACATGCGTGGAGTTTGCGTGTTCTCATCGTGGGGTTTCCTCTGGGTTCTCACAGTCATGCTAAGGTCAACTGGAGTTGCTGTAGGTGTGAATGTGTCTGAACATATTCTCTGTGATGGATTAATGCTCCAACCTGGGCACCTGTAGCTTCTGGCATAGGATCTGAATTCAATTCAATTCAGTTTATTTTTATATAGCGCCCTTCACAACAGGGCTGTCCCAGGGCGCTTTACATGGGTGTAGAATACATTGATATACATTGATAAAATACATAGAATTAAAGAAGACAGAAGACAGATCTGAACACTCGTGACCTAATATAGGGCAGTGTGTATAGAAAATGAATGGTTAGAAATGTAGGCATTTAATACACACTGTTTTGAGTGATAGCAGCAGAGATTTAGTCTTGGAGACCTTCTCTCTTTGTGCTAAATCTCAGAGTCAGACCTATGGGGCTACTGGGGTCGTAGAGCCATCTCTCATGCTCAGATACATGCTGGGCAAACTTGTGTGCAGATTAGCATTTATGTTAGTGTCCCCGAGGCTCAGCTACTTCTGTCCATTTCTGTCAGTCAAGATCAAAGGCCATTGTCTGAAATGATATGCAGTTGCATTCAGGCTGCAGGAGGTTAGCGCCATCAGCCATTGGCTGATAGTGGAGGGTGGTGGTTGGTGGATTATAAAGAAAATGCACAAAGTAGCATGCTGCAAACCGCACACTTAAACACTCTAGGGTGACACTTTATTGCAGGATTTGCAATCAAAAGATTACAGGTTTTCCCCTTTAGAAAATTAAATCTGTAATTCTGCCGTTTCATCCCTGAGAAGTGTCCTTAACCTGCGCAACTCCCGTTGTGATGTAATAAGCAGTTAAGTAAATGGGTTAGATTTGAAGGCACTACAGGTCAAAATACAGTTTAAGCAATGAAACAATAACAACAATGACCAGGAATGATAATATCAAAATATCTTTGGTGAAAAAAGTAAAGTAATGTAAGCCACTTTGGTTGAAAACAGTGGTTAAGCAATTAAATCAATTAATCAAAGGAATTACATTGAAACGTGTGGCCACAGATTTGACTGGAGTGTTTTCTTATTTCAGTCTAAATTCTGTTACGCTCTAAGAGCCAGTTTCCTGAACAAGGACTAAGCCTAGTCCTGGACTAAACATGGAGAATTCCCATACAAAATTCCAGTTTAGTCTAGGACTAGGCTAAAACTTTCCAGTGAAGATACTGTGCATTATTTAATTCCATTATGAGGACAATATGTTGATTGTTCTGAAGAAATTTAGCGGAATGTAATAACATGAATCATATGCATAAATCTGCAAGATGCATCTTTTCACAGTTGTAGTTTGGGTGGTGAAAACACTCACCTGTAGTCGGCAAGGTCACCTGAGCCACCAACTATAGAGATGCAGCACATCTGCTGATGCTGTCCTGCATAAGAGGAAAGCATCCGGCCACGTGGGAAGGATAAAGGTTCGGCTGTTATGTTTATTCCTCGTAATTTCCGTGCAGCTTCCGTCTGCAGAGCCTTGATAAGCATAGCAAGAGGAGCAAGACACACATGGGGAAAAATCTGGGAAGTATAATGTAGTCAGCAAATTACAGCCAGCGAAATGATCTTTTTCTGAGCACGTCAATGAGGAAGTGATACCACAATAGAACGAGTAATGTGGTCTAGCTTTTTATTGTTAAATTTCTTTTGTTTCCTATAAAGGTTAGATTTCCTACAGATGAAAGGAGAATAGGTGAACTCCAAAAGTGAAGAAAAATGACCCCCATCTCAGAAGTGGTGAAGCCTGCTGATTTGATTTTGCGTGGGTGCGCTCGCACGTGTATGCGCCCGTGTGTGGGTGAGCTTGTGCGTGTGTGAAAACCAACTGAAATGCTGTGAAGTGAAATGATTGGTTTTCGGCCTTACCTGCACTTCCATACGTCACTGGGCTCGTGGAGCTTGGGATCTTTCCGACGTTCTGCATGTGGGGCAAATATGAATCGGATGCAGCTGAAGGTCTAACGCACAGTGTGTTTCTGTGCACACCAGCAGTCTCAATGGATGTCATGTTTTCAGTGCAATGCCTACTTGCTGTCTTATATCTGTGTCTCTTTAACTGGTTAAGTGAAATAAAACAGCACAACAAATTATACAGCCCATTCATGCTTTCAAGACCGATGATATCTGATGGTCTGCTTCAAAAATCAGCATGGCCAATGAATCTGTTCACCTGACGAGAGTCAGATATGATTTGTGACTATTTATTCTGTTCTTTCATTTTGGTGGTGATTGTTTTGAAATCGTGTTTCAGTCATGAAAGAGCTATATGATTAAATGGCCCTTAATGATTGCTCAGCTTATCAGCGTAGATACCCTCTTACTATTATGCTATACCGATGAGGCCATCTAACAAAGCTCAGACATCTTGGTTGGGTAGTTGTCTCACGTTTTCCATCTTGTGATGTCTGCTGTGGGTGCCTTGTTTGCACATTGTGTAGTATGCATATTTGGCTACTGACATTGGCAGCCATTATATATAAATGCTAACACCTCCATCGTTTACTCAGCCCTGCATTTTTGCAGCTCGGATTTTCATCGGATTAAAGCTGGTGGCAATGTCAGGTTTCTGGTTACAGATTCACGTTGCAGCTCCCGGTGTAATTATTTTGGCAGTAGACTGCTTGGAAATGGGGGTGGATGGAGCAGCTAAGACGAAGGCCGCGTCTCTAAGTTCTGTGCTGATGTAAATCACTTACTGTTGGTCTAAGGGAGACGTGTCACTCATAAGGCCTCTGAGCATGTGACCTTTAAGAAATGGCACCTGGCTTCTGAAGGAACCGTTTGGAAATGTAATGATCTCTGAAGCCATTCAGAACCACAAAGCACCGAGCAGTTCTCTTGCCTCCTGTCGTTTGCAGGACAATAGCATCTGTGCACATCATTGTTCCCAAGACGTATCATCATTGGCTGACAAACATTTCATCCTCATGAAAGGCACGTTAATTCTATGTCATTTTCTCCCTTACATTCCAAATGCTTTTCATTTTTTCACAATGTTTTTCAAAAAAATCTTTTAAAAAATTTTAACTTTTACTTTAGACCCACTTTTTTGCATCAGTTAGGCAGTTTTGGCAAACAGCTGGTTTTTGTTCAGTCTTTTTTCGAAAGCTATGGATATTCTGCTGCTGCAGAGACTGGGTGTTGTAGTATCCATCCATCCGTCCATCTCCTGCCGCTGTTGTAGTGTTGTACCAGTGTTGTAGTATCGTAGAGCCATATGAACATAACCTTTGGGATCGTTGCCTTAATGTGGTCCATTAATTAAGTGTTGCTCATTGTCTGATACATAATGCCATCAACGGGCGTTGCTGTACATGGATGTATTTTGCTTTGATCTGTATCCAGATGGAGTCGCTGGACTGCACTGCCTCAGGTCTCTAAATCTCTTCATTTGTCACATTGAGTACAGGGTCAGGGACACGCTGGAGCCGGTGCCAGGAATCATAGGACATGAGGGCAGGATCACTGGGGATGGGCTGCTGTCCCACAGCAGAGCATACACTAAATCAGACGCTGTAGGTCATTTAGAGAGAACACTTCAGCTACCGCCGTGGTTTTAGGCTAGGGGCAGTGGACTTGGAGGAAATCGCCTTGTGGAATAGACTGGCACACTGGCTGTGTTTACAGCAGCAGGTTGGGTTGTGATTAAGTTCCTAGAGCAGGCTAAGCTCAGGCTCACAAGCCTCGAGGCCTGAGTGCTTGACTCCTGTCCCCAGCTCTGGCTGTGTGGAGTTTGTATGTTTTTGCCATGTTTGGCATCTCTGAATTGCCCTTCCCTGTCTGACTGTGCCGCTTGTGATGAACTGCTGCTTCATACTGTGTTCCCACTCCTGTCATATGAACTTGCATTTCGTAAATTCCGAGTTCCTAGTCGGAAATTTCAACTGGAATGCCCCATGAAGGAATTGACACAACCCTGACCACACAATTCAAGATGGCTACACCCTTTGTCAACAGAAGTTAAAGCTGTGGTTATATTCTGTCGTATTTGTGTCTCACTAAATCAGTCATATACACAGTACAGTCCAACCGCTATCTGTGGGCATATTGCTGTGATGTTTTTATGTGTGAAATGCATCATAACCGGGCTAGAACTCTTTCAGAAAGTAGGATTTCTTGCTTAGCCAGATAATTTGTCGTATTTAAGGTATTCTGGGCTAAATGTAGTTGAACAAAGATAAAGGTCATTTAAACTGGGGTAAATTAAATTAAACAAGTTATCCGGCTAAGCAAGAAATCTTGTTTTTTGAAACTGGTTCCTAATATTGTTAAATGGCTTTCTGACTTTCTGACTGGAAGGCAGTTAACTGGAGTGTGACATCATTCCCAACTCTGACTTCTGAGGTAATTGAACGCAGCATCTGTCCTGAGCAAAAGGTTATTGATAATGGGCGGATGCATGATCATGTCACCATGATCATATAATACATGGTAACGTCGCCACATTTTCTCAGCACAACCTTCTTGCTGCTCCGATCTCCATCAGATTAAGGCTGGTGGTGATGTCAGCTTTCTGATAACAGATTCGCGTTGTTGGTCCTGGTGTAATTACTTTGGCATACTTTTGGGTACTTTTTATCAAAAAATAAAATACTTTTATTTTTATTTGGCTTTTATGTATAGAAATCATATTCTAGGGACTAAATGCTGGTAAGCTTATCTCTTTTAACCTATTGTGCATAATTTGTACTGAAATAAATAATTGCATTTTAATGTCAGACCTTCCCCTGTCTCTGGCAGGGCTTCCTTTTGATCAGAGTATAAAGCCGTCCAGGACCCTGCCTCCCTCCCACTCGCGCGTCGTCCAGGCGCATGACGGCACCCGTGGATTTGGTGGCGGCAGCCTCTGTGCAAGGAGCCTTCTGGGGCATAATGGTGAGAAACTCCGCTAAAGAGAGCCAGGCAGAACATGGTGGCAGTCTGAGGAACGGCATATTACATACCCTTTCATCTGTGTAATGCTGACTGACACTGATCGTTTATTCTGAAAATATGGGGTCAGTTATGAAAATGTATGATACTTTCACAGTAAATCTGCAGCTTTCCTTTCAGATCACGTGACAAAGACGATAGAACCAGTTCTGAGTGAATAATAGTATAAGTGCAGAATGACAACATTTAAAATTATGTTTTATAGGGAAGTGATTGTTTACATACCAGGGCACCCAACAACAGCAGTGACTGGGGAGCAGTGCTTGGGGGTGGTAGCTTGCTCAGGGTACCTCAGTGGTAACTTCTGATCACAAGGCCGGCTTCCCTGACCATTAGGCCACCACAGCCCCTGTTTATCCTCCTCCTGATTCTTATTCTTCATTGGTGCACGCCTGTCATGTCTAATGACTGATGCCACTTGTCTTTAGTTTATTGCTTTGTCTGTGACTGGTACACCATCTGAGCAGTGTAATTATCCTCCAAAGGACACGTCTCACTCCCCTCAATAGACTGTTTCCGCCTTTGAACGTCTAATGACTGGAAGGAGCTCTGACTATTTCATCAGACTCCTATGTCTGCCTTATGTTTATAACACTACTTAAATTCTCCCTTTGAATACAGGCTTGTTTCAGTCATAGAGTTAGGACTTATCCCTGCACATTTTTAAACCAGATCGATACAGCTGCATGTCGCATTTTTTTTCGTATTGATCTTAAAGACAAGATTCCCTTATCCAAGGCGAATAAAAGAAAACTTAAAACTTTGCTTTAAATTTCGAAAAAGTAGCTAAACAAGAATAATCTGTCTACTGCCGATGCCAGTGTGAGAGCAGTAACCCCCACCCCAACTTCTCCTCTGTGTGAAGATAAGGTGGCAAAGAAAGACCTGCAATCCTGCAATTTTCCTCATAGTGACAGTATAAGGAAGGTAGCAGCCTAGTTAATGGGAAAATGTCTTTTGTTATATTAACCTAACTGCAGTTAATGTAAAGAAATCAGAAACAGACCCAATATCAAGTCTAAACATCATCCATAGATCATGTGTATTATACACTTCATCAGCATAACCTTAAAATAACCTTCGAAGTGTACTGAAGCTGTTCAGCTCTTGTCCCATAAGCAGTTCTTGGCTAGGTAGTAATATGGTTATCCTAGTTCTGCAGTCAGTCTGTTGGCAACTCGTTACACGTCTCGTGGACTGGGGATGATATTCAGCGTAAGCACACAGCGGGGGGCTAGGGAGTGTTGGCATAGCAAGACAACAAGGGGCTGAAGAGTGAAGGATGCAGAAATATATAGGCAGACACTGAAGGTGGGCCTGTGCAGAAAAGTGAATAACACAGTCAGCACAGAAGAGTAGTGAGCTGAATCTGGCTCTGATGAGGGAATCAATGCAAGGCATGAGGCAGGGGGGTGGGTGTCATGGGCAGGGAACTTACATCGAGCCCTAGATCTGCATGTGACTTGGGCTCATAGCTGTGTGCATCTATAGATAAGGAAGAACCTAGTTTTGTGGATGTCAAGGTAAGTACAGAGGTGGGTGACTGAGGAGATGTTTTGTGGTAATGGTGGGGAGTGATGAAGGTTAAAGCAAAAGTTTCTGGCACTCTGGGAAGACGAGATCAAGGTGTTAAGGCGAGGACAGGAGGTCATCAAACTCCTGCGTAGTGATACCAGGGATCTTATTAAAAGAATGTGTTATTTGAGGGTAAAGAAAGCAAAGATTGGGTTCTGGCTGACAAGTAATAGGAGCAGTAAATAGTGTATTAGTACTTGGTAATGAGGTTAGAAGAAAGAGGGAGAAGGACCGAGGACTGATCTAAGGAGCACCTGGGCAGAAGGTTGCGGTTGATGAGTTGGTCCTCTCCCAAAAAACTTGCAGTGAGCCATCATAGCAGGCATACCAGACAGGTGCCATTCCAGATTTCCAAAGCAGATGTCTCAGAGCGAGTAGAAGTGGGCTGAGGAAAGAAGGGTTTGAGAAAGACATGGGGAATGATACCTAGGATAGATTTTGATGCGAGTAGCTGACTTGAAGATGTCTGTTGGAGGTTTAAAATTGCTTCTCAGCATTTCTGGAAGGTACGCACCCACTTTTTCAATCTCATGAAAACGATGAATCATCGAATAAAAAAAAAAAACAAACAAAAAAACAAGAGCCTCCTAGAAAAAAACGGAGTTAAAGTTGAGCCAGGAACGCAGGTTATGTGGCTGGGCTGGGGGTGGCAGTACATTGCAATGCTGCGTCTTAAATCCTTACCTCCCATTTCCAGATAGTGTGTCTTTCTTTATAAGATTTCCTTTATCTAAGAATTCCCCCGGGGTGTCTTAATTAAAAAGACCTTATCCCCTAGTAAGTGGAAAATTAAGGTGGGGGAAAAAATACCTCATCTACTTTTCATACCAAATATAGACAAACAGTGCTTTGGTAATAAAGCCAGTGATGGTGGCTCAATACCTTTTAAGATTTAAAAACCATAAACATTGTGTTGCATGCATAGTTGCATGTCACCTCGACGGCTGAAGGTGCCAAACTGGGATACAAAAGGAATAATAATAATAATAATAATAATAATAACAGCAGCAACAATAATAATAATAAGTATGATAAATGCAGCATTGTTGGCTACTGACACCTGGGTGCAAATAGCATCTGCCTAATACATAATACAGCTCGTGAGCTATGTATACATGTGTCCTCTCTGTGTTACCCATAATCCCTTGTTGCAGCACGGCATGCATCTCACGCCCGGCGGCTGGTGGACATTGATGCTGACCTGGCAGCTCTGCTGTACAGCCGGATGAAGGTGGCCCCTCCACGACCGGAGGGGGGTGGAGAAGTGGAGGCGGCCCGGCGCCGCAAGCTGGCTCGCATGGAGGCCGTACGGCAACATGAGGAGCGCGGCCACAGCCCACCCTGGCCCCGCCTGCCGGTCAGTCTGCCCAGCCCTCCCTGGCCCCGCCTGCCGGTCAGTCTGCCCAGCCCTCCCTGGCCCCGCCTGCCGGTCAGTCGGCCCGGCCCACCCTGGCCCCGCCTGGCGGTCAGTCTGCCCACCCCCCCCTGGCCCCGCCTGCCGGTCAGTCTGCCCAGGACCCTTTGCAAGACCGTCCCACTCTGTATCCATGGTCTGGCATTCCGGTGCGAGTGCCCTCTGTGTGCACTAGACCCCTACCATCCTCCACTCATCTTCCCTCAGTGGAAGCTCCAAGTCCTTTTCTAATAATCTGAAAACATCTCTGAAAAAAGCTGACTTTCCAGTAGAAAATGTAGCAAGTATGGATAATTACCTTCACTTCACTATGCTACTTTTACTGTACTTTATCAGCCAAATGCAACAGCCACTGAGATAACGAGCTTAATATAATAATTATAGAGCTGTCTTCAGATATTGCCGGTCACAGGGAGTCATGCAGGAGGGCTTGTGCAGAAGTGCAGCTCTCGCTGCTGGGACAGGGCAACCCGCCGGCACCAGGCACGTTTTTAATAAAGGGCTTAATCAGCTGCCGGTTGCGATTTAAAGTAAATCACTCAGCTTGTGCCCAGAATCAGTGGTTTTACTGATCAAGAATGTAATTTGGACCCGTTAACATTCCGGTCCCAGGGCTGGAGTGGGCAGCTGTTCGCTTTTCTATCTGGCTTTTGATCCAGAAACTGATAAATAACTTGTCACCCCTTCAACGCTCGCAGAGCCGGAGACAGGAACAGCTGGAGCACTTACGGGACTTGGGCGTGATCGAGGCCTACCGCGAACGCCGCAAGGCCGAGAGCATCGCTGCCATGCTAAGCCAGGCCATCACGCTCAGGCACACTGTGCACGCTGCCCTGGGGACTGCAGAGTTCTTCGAGTTTGTGCTGAGGAACCCTTTCAACATGCCGCAGACCATCACTGTAGAGTGTGAGGACCCAGAGCTAAGGTGAGATTCTGAGAGTGCTTTGGTTCGGTCTTCAGGGAGACCAGAGCCCCAGAGCTCTTTACCTACTGCCTTCTGCTCACCAAAGTCATCTTCGCACTAATTCTAATAACTCAATCCAGCAAAAGAACGTCAACAAAATATACAGTCTTCTCTCCATATCCGTGGGGGATCAGTTCCAGGACCCACTACGGATACCAAAATTTGCATATTACCCTTGCACATTCTCCCGTATACATTAAATCATTCAATCATAATACTCAGTCTATGTCAGTGCTATGTAAATAGTTGTTATACTGTATACTAACTACATAGTTAGGAACAAGGTAACATTTTCTTTTATTCAACACATACAGATTCTTTCGTTAAATGACCTGAAAGAAAAATGCGTAGCATAAGACACAGAATATTTAAAATACATATAGAAATCATAATTATAAATCACTTAATTTGTGTGGATTTAGTGTAATGCTCTGTGTGCTGCAAACTCAAGTTTTGCTTCTTGGACCTTTTTTTTCCCCCTCAAATGTTTTCAGTCTGTGGTTGGTAGGAACCACGGATATGGAACCTGTGGATATGGAGGGTCGACTGTAAATTGCTAAATAATCCACTTATTTGACTGTTTAAGACTGAACTTTCCTATATATTAATATTGCTGACTTGTCACGCAAGGCACTGTGTGCCCCTCCTCTAAGAGGATCCCGAGGCTCACGGTAAGAGGCGGGTGTCTGTGCTCTCTCTATGACGACAGTATTTCACCTTAGTCACCTTAGCAATAAATAAGTCTACAAACAAAAATAAATCTATAACTGTCATCGCAGAGACTCTGTCTTGGAATCCTTAGAGCAACATTGAGTCTTTTTGTGGATGTTCTGTTAAGTCTTAGTGTCCAGGAAAGGGAGGAACTCAAGGAGGGGATTTTATTTTGGGACAGAAGAGGAGGAGGGATGAATGAAAGCAGCAGACTGCCATTTCCGCGTAAGCGCGGGATTTAAAGTGATACGCAGGCAAAGGGAAGCAGTGCAGGGGGAAGTGACTGCAGGGTATGGGCTTAGGGAAGGGGGAGGTACCGGCATAGACATCCTTACATTGGCCTCAGAAAAGACAGTACTGACAGCAGAATAATGCCTAAAACAAGATAATTAGTATGTATTGTCATCGCACACATAACACACAGTACTTAACCGTTATGAAAGTATGCAATTATTTTAGGAGATTAGCAAACAAATTATTGCAAGCATTTGTGACTTTTTCTTGAGGGAATCTCAAGAAAAAAAAAATCCATGTATCTTTCATGTTCATTTTTATCAGTTTTTATTGAAGTTTTGTTCTGATGTAGAAGAAAGCCATGTCCCTGTTTGTAATAGAAAGAATGTGATTAAATTCATTAGCCATATTGGAACATGTCTCTGCTAGACTCCATTCATCCATTTCCATGGTTGCTTATCCAGCGGTGGGTTCTTGTAAGCCAGGAGCCTATCCCAAGTATCACAGGGCATGCGCAAACCATCGGAGTTAATTAGCTAGGCCGGCAGTGCTTTTCCTAAATACATGATGATTATCTTGTTTAACAAGTGCTGAGCCAATCTGACATACGCTGAATTATGTAACTTGTGCATAATTTTATTCAGCCTGTTTCTTGGAATAGACACATTTTTAGGATCCATGCATTCTCAGTAGCCACTTATGCGATGCAGGACTGTGGTGAGCCTGGAGCATACCACCGACCCCAGAAAGCAGGGGTCACGGGGCACAGGGAAACTCTGGATGGGGTGCCAGTCCATAACAGGCCAATTCAGATGCCTTCTCAACCTGTGTGCGAAGTAATAACACAGGACAAACGTGCAAACCCGCTACACACAGGGAAAATTTAACCAGAGCTAGGCTAATGTAGGCTCTGTAACAAAATAGTGGTGGTAATAAGAGTTATGCAAAAAATGGTTAGAGCCTCAAATCAGAAAATGTATACAAAAAAATGAGCACCTAGATAATTTAGCAGGGACAAAGTGTGAAATATAAGGGCTGAGTAACCAGTGGTGCCAAGTGAAGCTATATTTATGGAACGGTCTATGGAGACTTTCCATTGTTCCATTTCCTCTCTGCTCCCATGTGCCTGCGAATGCCTGAAGTCTGTGTGCAGCCCACAGCTGGTCCTCCTATGGCTTTTTCACTTGGCTACTCTCCTTCTACCTTTCTTAGGCACTTTTCGAATACATGGTCAGATCTATGGGAAATTTGACCCTGAGCCTTTTCATACGGGTGTTGTGAGCTTTGTCGTGAAAGTGCTATGGTGAACCGTGATAAAATTCAGGTTTATAAAGCCGCAGGAGAGACAAAACATCCAGCTCTGGAAGGCAGTGTCTCAGTGGCTAATGAATCAGACGTGTGCAGCAGATAGTCTGTTTCATTCTCTCTTCCACAGCAGAACAACGCTAAATCATTTTACCATGGTTGTTCTCCTAGCTGAAATCCTCCATGTGACACGTTCACACAGTCGTGCTGTTAGACGTAGTGCCCTGATTATCTGAACATGCCTCATTTACTCCATCTTTTTCCTGATAGCTGTACTGGCCCATGTGGTATTTTTTAAAATTTGGATGATGTTTTGGCAGATTCAGTGCACCGGTGTGTAGCAGTGTGGTCTCACACCTCCAGGGTTTGGTGGTAATCCCCTCCCCCGCTGTGTTGTGTTTCATCTGAGGTTGTGTATTTTCTTCCTGTTTGCATGTATGGATGGAAAGATAGTCCTGTTTTGTTTGTTTGTTTATTTGTTTTCGTTTTGCATTTTGCCCAATGCAGATCTGAGTTTTTGCTCCGTTGCAAGATTTCATTTTGGTTTTATGAGCCAGAAAACCACCCGCCTCAAACTGAAATTCTAAAATACCTACAGTGTTTCTGCTCGGTTTCACACTCGGCTATAACACCCTTGACATTTGCCTGCCCGATTATCTTCAAATCCACCTATTTCTTTAGGAAGACAGACCGTTAGAGGTGGAAGCTTGGCTTTTCATTCATGGTTTTAATCTACTGATGTTGAGAATATTACAAGTGAAAGTGTTTTGTGAAATCAGTTTATCGGTCATATACTGCTGTGCCCTGAAAAATGAACTTCTCCCAGCTGTCAAAGAGACGTGACCCACTCTTACACAGTAGTGATATCTTTATTATCTGTAGTTACGTTTAGCTGTGGTTCTTCATAGGCAAAGTCCTTCTTGTGTGATTCTGTCTTGCTATCTTACAGGCAGAACGTCTTATTTTGAAATGTTTCTGTGTATCCTTAATGTGGAGATATAAGTTTATTCATCGTGTTAGCTTCCTATCCCCTTGTGATTATGATTTCCTTCAGTCAAGCCCTTGCCAGCTCAGCAAAATGATGTCGAGTGAATGATATGGCACTGACACTTGCTGTATGCCCAAAAAATCAACATTCTCAGACTAGCCATTTATAGAGCGGGTCATGCTTACTGGACTGGTTCAGGTTAGCTGAGTTCCTTGCTCAAGTACGGATCTGCAGGGGGCCTCTTGGGACCTGAACGGTGCGTTTGCCTCTTTCCAAGTAAAGGTCCTGCCAACTGCTATTACAGATTTTTCTGGGAAGTGGAACTGAGGAGCAGTGAATCTTTGCATGTAAGCTGAGCATAATCAATCAGGTTTTTTACTGAGCTGTATTCCAGTTTGCAAATTTCCCACATAATAATGAACTACATGCAACCTTTCTTTGGAGAGTTTATATATGTGTGTATATATATATATCATTATTACGCCTATTATTACAGAGAAAAATTGGCTGTTTCTTGCAGTTGTCACAAAGGCTGTCACAGGAGGTACTGTAGGAGAGTGTTTATTAATGTTGTTTTCTCTTTAATGAGAAGAAAGTGGTCTTGTTTTTGTTGCTAATTGCTCAGTAGGGGGTTAAAACAACCATTTGCTTAATTGATGTGTAAATTATTTGCAGATTTATAATCACAATCTTCGTATATATTAAGTTATTAGACTAGTGCAGTTTTAATGTATAAAATGTCATATTAAAACAGAAAGGATGCCCCCGCTGCTTAATGTTCGTTGGGTGCGGAGTGGCAGTTTTACAGATTCCAGTCAGGTTCGGCGGATCTGAATGCTTCTTCTCCATGATCAGTGACTGGAGAGCTACGACGATGAATAATTATGGCATTAGCATGGGGGCTACAGATAAAGACACAGAGTCTCCCCTTCTGAAGCCTCAGTGGGCAGCGCTGCAGATCTGAGGCTTGCCAATGCTCGACACGTCGTGTGCTCAGAGCCAAGCTGCCAGGCCCGGCTTCTTAGCAGGAACATTCCCCATCAGAGCAAATATAATCCCCTGATTTGCGTCGACTGAAGAGCCTGCTAACATGCTAAATATGCATGTGCGGAGTAGAGATTCTTTTCAAATATGGCCATTATTTCTTTCATTCTCCAGCATATAAAAACATAAGGCTATAGCCTGTTGCACATTACCAATATTTTTATATCATCCTCTGTTAAATTTAGGAGATTAGCCAGATTAAAATATTATTAGGTAATAAAATTGTAATTGTGTTCTAATGCTACCATATGATTAGTGTACCCAAATGGGGTTGATGATTCCTAATGTTTTCTCTTAAGGAAACGTACTTGTTCAATAAACTACCTAGAATTCAAAGAAAATATACAATAAACTGTCAAAATGACCACATGACATGTGGATTTATTGTCACTTATTTGTCAATAAATCTATAGAATCAATTTTTATCATATCAAATCACCATAATGTGATTTTTTTGGGTGATGGGTAAGTTGTTTGTTGAGTACTGGTTTTGTAGACTGTACATCTGGCCACTTACTTTACCTCTGTGACCTTGCTTAAGGTCAGCCAAACTCAATCAATCAATCAATCTTCATTTACAGTGCTGAGAAAAAGAATTTTTTTATGCATATTTGTTACACTTACATGTGTCCTGGTGATCAAACACATTTTAATTTTAGACAAACATAACCAGTGTAAATAGTTTTTTTTAAAATGCAGTTTTTAAATGATGATTTCATTTATTAACAGGAAAAAGCTATCCAAACCTACCTGGCCCTATGTGGAAAAAGTTATTGCTTAACTTATTGGTTAATCATGAATTAACTATGATCAACCATATTTATTGTAAAGCTGAGTTCAATTTCACCAGCCACACCCAGGCCTGCCAGACCTGGTCAATCAAGAAATCACTGAAACAGAACCTGTCTGACAAAGTGAAGTAGGCTAAAATCTCAAAGAGCAACGCATCATGCCACAATCTAAAGAAACTCAAGAACAGATGAGAAACAAAGTCATTGACATCTATCAGTCTGGAAAAGGTTACAAAGCCATTTATAACGCTTTGGGGCTCCAGAAAACGACAGTGAGAGCCATTATCCACAAATGGAGAAAATTTGGAACAGTGGTGAACCTTCCCCGGAGGGGCCGGCTTACCAAAATCACTCCAAGAGCGCATCGATAACTCATCCAGGAGGTCACAAAAGACCCCAGAATAACATCTAAAGAACTGCAGACCTGACTTGCCTCAGTTAAGGTGTTTGTTCATGATTCAACAACAAGAAAGAGACTGGGCAAAAATGGCATCCATGGGAGAGTTCCAAGGTGAAAACCACTGCTGACCAAGAAGAACATGAAGGCTCATCTCACATTTGCCAAAAACATCTTGGTGATCCCCAACACTTCTGGGAAAATATTCTGTGGACTGACAAGACAAAAGTTGAACTTTTTGGAAGGTTTGCATCCCATTACATCTGGTGTAAAATGAACACAGCATTTCATAAAAAGAACATCATACCAACAGTCAAGCATAGTGGTGGTAGTGTGATGGTCTGGGGCTGCTTTGCTGGGTCAGAATCTGGATGATTGGCTGAAATTGATGGAACCATTAATTCTGCTCTCTACCAGAAAATCTTGAAGGAGAATGTCCGGTCATCAGTTTGTGCCCTAAAGCTCAAGCCCACAGCAGGACAACGATCCAAAACAAACTAGTACTGTAAGTCCACCTCTGAATGGCTTAACAAACACAAAGGTTTTGGAGAGGCCTAGTCAAAGTCCGGACTTAGATCCAATCGAGATGCTTTGGCATGAACTTAAACAGGCCGTTCATGTGCCTCCAAAGTGGCAGAATTTAAACAATTCTGCAAAGAAGAGTGGGCCAAGATCCCTGCACAGTGATGTGCAAGACCCTCTGCCGGTTATCGCAGATGCTTGATTGCAGTTCTTGCTGCCAAGGGTGGCACAACCAGTTATTAGATTTAGGGGGCAATTACTTTTTCCCATAGGCCCAGGTAGGTTTGGACAGCTTTTTTCGCTTAATGAAATCGTCATTAAAAATGTGCATTTTGTATTTACTCTGGTTATTTTTATCTAATATTAACATTTGTTTGATTATCTGAAACATGCAAGTCTGACAAATATGCATATAAAAATAATTAGGAAGGGGGCAAACTCTTTTCCACTATATATATATATATATATATATATATATATACACATATACTCTATATGTATATATATATATATATATATATATATACTCTATACTCTATATATCACTTTTTTAAGCACACAAATTTTTTTTCAGACATTTAAAAGAAAGGAATTAAAATAAGCATAATCAGCACAGAAAAATAAATAATAATAAAATAGCACCAAAACACAGGGCTTTATCCACCCACATTCTCGGGAGGGGACTTTAGACCCCTCTCTCTGGTCCTCGTCTAAGGAGACATGAACCTCTGCCTCTCTGGGACCCAAAACCAGGGTCCTCTGGGGGACTCAAGCCCCAAACCAATAGCAATAGAGAGACCTGCGTGTGTAATCCACGTACCGAGGTGAAAACGAGAGCGGCTCACCCAAAGCGGCACGGGCGCGGCCATGAAATGACAGCACAGCAAAGATTTAAACGTGCAAGGGGAAATTCACTTGAAGAAAATTTAAGAAGACTGTGAGAGACTTGGGGGCATTCCACCTCCACTTTATGATTCTTATCTCTCTAGTCTGAGCTTATTTATGGACTTGTTAGGAATATCGTCCACGGTGCTTCTTCCTCTCAATAGTGTCTCTCCTCAGCAGTTATCTGAAAAAAAGATGCCCATTTTTCACCTTGGAAAGGCATCTTCAAAGCGTGCCTTTTCTCTTGCAGAAAATGAACAGTAATTTTAACAGAGTTGTGACTCAGAACATTTATTATTTGCGGGTATTTTTTCTACCCTTAACGTGTGTCTTTCTTGCATTTCTTTACAATTTGCTGCACTGAAGTCTCCGCTGAGTTGTCTTCCCAGAGTGAAACTGTGGTCGTTTCACTGAGTTCTGAGCCTCAGCCAGCCAGACGTGACGCTTTGAGCAAGACGGCGTAACTTTAAAATGATCTCAAAATGTTAAAGGATAAAGCTGGAATGTCCCATAGCTGCTAAACGACTTGGAACTTCTGCCACCTCATAGCTTTCCATAGGCAGCAGACGCTGTGTCGTCTTTGCCGCGAATGAACTTGAGCTTTCGGCTTTTGTTACTTGGATCTCATTCAGTGATGAAATCTTCCCATGCTGCCTCTCAGACTGTCTCCGTTTCAACTGGAAGCTTTACGGTTTCCCATAATCAATAAGATATATATTGATTCTACTATTAAATTATGAGTCCTTATGGACAGTTCCTTATGGACAGTAACACAAAAGAAAGGGTCTTTCAGCAGGGTATAAGGGGACATGAGATATTTCTACAAGACAAAAAACTCTATAGCCTTCTAAGGAAGATGCATGCATTTAATTCAATTAGAAGTTGTTTTTATGTAGCGCTTTTCACAAGAGTTGCCCCAAGGCGCTGGACATGGGTCTGTTGTGATACATTACAGCGTCATTAAGATGGAATAGTACAAAAGAAGGAAAATGAAAGACACAGAAATGAATAAAAGAAAGCCAGATGGCGACAGAGGAGAGGAACCAAAAACTCCCAAGTAGGGAGGAAAAAAACCTCTGGGGGGTCGAAGGTCAGCTGGCTGCCCAAAGCAAGGTATAAACTGTGGTCAAGGTCAAAGCCAAAGTTCATCAGTGAGTCAGTTCTCCACGCCTGCCTGTGTAGGGTGGCAGATATACATTTACATTTATGGCATTTAGCTGACACCCTTATCCAGAGTGACTTACAGTACATTACAGGGATGACACTCTCCCTGGAGCAACTTGGGGTTAAGGGTTTTGCTCAGGGACCCACTTCTGGTGGGTGGGAATTGAACCAGCAACCTCTTGGTCCACGATGTTACAAGTCGTAAGTCATTTCCAGTCCTTGGGACTGAACCATGACCCCAGCTCAGAAGATGCCCACCCCAGGCACCATCTGGGTATGTGGGAAGGCAGAGATCATGGATGGTCAGAACATGCATTGACAAGCGTAGTAGGTTAAAAAATGGCATGTACAGCAGCACCAGCAGCTATCGTTATGGTGTGTTATGTGTTAAGCTGCCGGTAAGCTAACCTGAAGTAAAAGGTCTCAAAGATTTAATGGAATGGGAGTGTTAGAGTAGGAGATGGAGGAGTAGACTGGCGGGAAGTGCTTTGAGGTAACTGATGGTAACAAGACACAGGGGCTCTTGGCTTGAGTAAAGGAAACCTCAGAATTGGAGGGCTGGGACTTTTCCTACGTAACATAATAATTTTTTTGCAGTTTTTATAACTTTATTTTTTTATTCAGCCGATCCCTTACACTGCAGATTGTTTTTCTGCTGCTCAGCTTCTGCTGCGTTCTCATCACCGTGGTGACCACCTCGAGCAGCGACAATGTAAGAGGCTGCTTGTGGGAAGTCTTCTTTTGACAGCTTTTAATGAGACTCCTCAGTTATCTCCTCTCATATGATCAGATGGATCCTTCTCGGCTGAGGCGGGGCTCTGTTATTTCAGAACGAGATTCTCCCTAGATGATTTGGAGCCTCTAAGAAGTTTCCAGTGTTGTTACTAAGATTTCTCACTCCGCATGTCGTTCAACTATTGTTACATATTACTAATGCTCTACACCTGTGTTTCTCAACCGGGTCCTCAGGATCCGCCAAACTGGTCCACATATTTGCTCCCTCCCAGCTCCCTGCCAGACAGTCCACATTTTTGCTTATTCCCAGGTCCCTGCCAGAAAGTCCACATTTTTGCTTGTTCCCAGCTCCCTGCCAGACAGTCCACATTTTTGCTTGTTCCCAGCTCCCTGCCAGAAATTCCACATTTTTGCTTGTTCCCAGCTCCCTGCCAGACAGTCCACATTTTTGCTTGTTCCCGGCTCCCTGCCAGACAGTCCACATTTTTGCTTGTTCCCAGCTCCCTTCCAGACAGTCCACATTTTTGCTTGTTCCCAGCTCCCTGCCAGAAAGTCCACATTTTTCCTCCCTCCCAGCTCCCTGCCAGACAGTCCACATTTTTGCTTATTCCCAGCTCCCTGCCAGACAGTCCACATTTTTGCTTGTTCCCAGCTCCCTTCCAGACAGTCCACATTTTTCTTCTCTCCCAGTGCCCAATAGACATCCATAATAGTCACATTAATGGACAAGCATAATAATAGGAAGCTGTAAGCTAGGACGGAGCAAAAATGTAGGCTGTCTGGGGGTCCCAGTGGACCGAGTTCAGAAACACTGCCCTACACTTAAGGCTTTTGCACGTCTTTCCAAAAGTCCATCATGCTTGTTTTTTTACTTCCCAATTGTAGCCTGAACACAGCGTACGTGTGCTTCAGGTAAAGTTCCGTACATTTAGGAATAACCTCTTGATCAATAGACCGCTACAGCGAGTTTGTATTACAAGGTAAAAATGGAGCTTTGTTCATGTATCCGAGCAGTCTGTGCTGGACAGCCTGGCACAGAGCCTCATGCTAGGCTTTTATAGTCCTCTTGTACTGTCTTATAGAAAGTGGTTTCTAATGAAGTACAGTAACCAGCAACCGCTTTCTCCGAGCTGGTCTGTTCCAGTCACCCTCCCACTGGCACTGGGTGGGGTGTCCCATCCACACAGCTGCTCCCCGCTGGCCGCTTCCTAACAGCAGGCCTGATCATCCCAGGCCCCTCTGGTTATCTTCTTTCCGATTTCCACATTCACACTCGTCCAAAGCAGTCTTGCTTCAGGAGGACCATCTCCCCAGTCTCACTAAAGATAGCAGCTGGCTGACTCTGCCTGTTTATAAGTCCCTGGCATCCCTCCTGTTAGTTGTCTTAAGACTTTAGTGAATACGGCACTGCATTTCGGAATGATCACGCTGCCTCTGACATTCTAAGTGTTTCTAAAATGTAGCATTTTAGAGGAATTCTAATAAAAATCCCTTTGAGGTTCTGTTAAAAGGAAGTCCACAATATTGGGGAAGAACTTGTTTCTTTTAAGTAGTTGCCTAGTTTCAGGGATGTGGTTGTTTTGGATGTTTTGCTGTGTTCTCGGAGATGTTTGTGAGCTGACGCCCTTTCATGTCTCCTGCTAATAAAAGAAAAGGCCGGCAGTTCTTAAAAGTCGCGCCGCCTGCTGTGTTCTTCTGCCCCCCCCCCCAAAGCGTAATCACCAGCAGCAGGGAATGGAGGCATTTTAAGGAACTGACCAAAAGCACCACCCCTTTGGAGGAGGACATGTTCCACCTGAAAGAGGGCACCCGGGCGCCCCAGGTGTACCTCCGACCGAAAGAGACGCTCCACATCCCTCTGAAGTATCAGACCTTCACCTTGGATTACGTGTCTCAGGTAAACACAGAGAGGGATGCTGTTTATGTGTTTTAGGTGCACAGTATGTACGGCCCTCCCACGCTGGAGAGGAAAATGGTGTCTCATGGTGTGAGGTTTCTGCAACATCATTTGTTATACTGACTTGTAGCATTGCAGTAGTTTACAAAACTTTCATACCAAACTTTCATGCAAAACATACAAAAGTTGCAGAGCTGAGATACTGGAAATGATGCCTATTATTCTAATTTCTGCATTTTGCCCGCTCACATTGTCTCACATTGAGTTTGTGGAGGATGTTACCAGAAATAGAAATTTGTATATAAAACAAATGCTATTGTAATAAATTCTTAAGGTAAGTGTAGCATGTTTGTATGGACTACAGCATATAACTGCTGTACATAATATACTGTATGCTGTCTAGAACAGTTACTGATTGTGCAACAGGAAGCTGGAAATTGAGTGCTAATAGCAAAAATAGGCTTTCTAAGTTTTTACATGATGACAGAACTTAAGAGCTTGCAAAACACCAAATCATTTATTATTTCCTGTAAATTATTTAAACAATCAGAATTATGTTTTTTTTTATTATTATTGTTTTATTTGGTTAAATATTCTCTGGATGTTCAGACTACTAGCCACTAAATCCACGCCACACTTTGTTTTGCAGGAACCAGCTGATGTATTTACTGGCCCCAGTGTCAATTTGGTTGAAAAGCATCAACTGAACAGCACCCAGGCCAAGATTATAAACGTAAGGTGTGACCTTGGCTGTTGTGTCCTGAGTCTTCAAGGCCCAGTAGGTTGTTCGTGCATCTCTGTGTTTTGGCAGGGATGTGTGTGCCGACTGTCTGTGGCTAAAAGCAGGCCTGCTTCATGACCTTCTGGTGCATGCTGTAGCGAGAGCAGGTCACTCACCTGAGGTGGAACAGCCCTGTGCGAACCTGCCTGCCTCTGTTGGCTGCAGGTTGTGTTCCGGGCTGAGGACGGGAAGCCCCTAGCCATCTGCGAGGTGAACGTGGAGCGCACACCCCATGTGATCGATCAGACCTTCCGCTTCTACCACCCCGAGCTCACCGTCCTGAAGAAGGCGGTCAGGCTCCCTCCAGGGGACAGCATAGCAGGTGGCCCTCACCATCACAGTGTGCGGCATGTCCATGTGCGGTGCAGTGACCCCAACGTCATCTGCGACACCAAAAGCACGGTGCGTAATGGGGGGGAGGTCAGCGGGGTCACGCAGGTCAGCAGTGCTCAAACATTAGGTGGCACAGATACGACCGATTCACAAGGTTACTTGCTACATTCAGCATTCCGGGTGTAAGAGTTCATTTGTTATATACAAAGTAAACAGTCAGTTCCTTTATGAAATGAAAATGCTCATGCTCTGCATGTCCTTCTAGTAAATGCATTAAGCACAGAACACAAGTGGAGTGCAATGTAAGCATAATGCAAATATTACAAGAGTAGATAACAAAGAGAGGTAAATAGCTGGCCAGTCTTTTGTGCGCAAAAGATGCAGAGGAAATCGGCACCTCATTGGCTGGAGGTGGATCGGAGGGGCGGATCGGAGGGGCGGGCGGTAGGTGAGAGCCGTGCACGAGCCTTATAGCCTGATAGGTAGAGACTGCTTGTCCAGTCCAAATGGGCAAAACATAGTCCAGGTATTATTAATGATAACTAAGGCAAAATTGCATTAAAAACCTACCTACCTAACAGAAAGTATTTGATGTTTATTTAAATTGTATTTCAGTTAGTTATGGAAACAATATTTATAGTTTCATGTCATATTTCATTTCAGTTAACAAAATATTTTTTGTCATAGTTTTACCACCCGCTGTAGGGCTGTCTGTGGTCTGGGTGCTCCTTATCATGCACTGTAGGGCTGTCTGTAGTCTGGGTGCTCCTTACCATGCGCTGTAGGGCTGTCTGTAGTCTGGGTGCTCCTTACCATGCGCTGTAGGGCTGTCTGTAGTCTGGGTGCTCCTTACCACGCGCTGTAGGGCTGTCCGTGGTCTGGGTGCTCCTCAGTAATGTGAATGCTGAGGAATTTGAAAATTCTCACCTCTGTGTGGCGATGTGCACCTCTCCCTCCTTTTCTGTGGATCGACAATCATTTCTTTTGTCTTGCTGGCATTTAAGAAGAAACTGTTGTTATGGCACCATGTCTCCAGCTCTTCCACCTCCCTCCTCCCTGTGTGTGTGTACAAAGTGCTGACTCACACTGCGCTCAATCCACGCTTGTGCACTTTGCACACCAGTTTTGGAATCCCTGTTTGTTTTTTTTTTTTTCTTCTTATGTTTGTGAACTGCGATTATTCAAAAAACACATTAGATGAGGCCTAACTGTATATATGTGTGTGTGTGTGTGTGTGTGTGTGTGATTGTTAAGCTGCAGTGCACTCTTTTAAGAATAAGAAAGCCAAAGTCCTCGAGGACCTCGAGTGCTGCTGGGAAACCAGTTGTCCATAAGTAGCTTCCCAAGAGAGTCTGAAGAAATATGACAAGCAGGAAAGGCGAGAGGTAGTGGGGACAGAATCCAGCAAAGAGTGGAGTGGCTGGGGGCCTTGCCGTTAGAAGCCTTCAGGTTGAGGAGTTGGGCAGGGTTGAAGTTCAGTTCAAATTCATGTCACTTTGAGTTTAAAAATGATTAGTGATCCAAAATGCCAGTACTTTTTTGTCTCATTGTTTCTCTCTACTTATTTCTTGTCCTCATTAAGTTGAAAGTCTCTATTAAGTAAATTGATGCAAAATGTCTAAACATGATATTAGACCAGAGGAAGGGTTATTTTAGCAAGGTTCCATGCATATAAAATGCTCTGTGTTCAAAAGGGTAATGCCTTCCTAATGCAGTATTTCAGAGCAGCAACATAACAAATGTTCAGAGTTTAAATACTTAATGTGCCTGTCCTGTTGATTGTAACACGCAGTCTCCCACGGAGCCCCAAGATGTGTACCTCAAAGTATCGGGCGCCCGGAGTCCACAGATTAAGAGATTCTTCATCGCTGTGTTTATGTAAGTATCTCCTCCATTGATTTTTCCAGAAGAGCGTTCCTCACAGTGCGTAAACCTTTGTTTGTGTGATTTGTCTGGTTTACCGGATCCTGCTGTACAGATTGATGCCTGATTTAATCAAGCTGTGCTTGACATATCTGTTGAAACCCAGGTAGCGCATGCTGGGTTAGCAGTTTTTAACCCTGAGAGCTGCAGAACACCCTTAACGTCTTTTGTTTTTGCTGCTTCTGCTTAATTGCACTAGCTGCTAATGTGTTGTATAATCCGAGGACATGATCCTATTGTTTATTTGTGTTTCATTCACTTTGCTGTATGACAAATCCCCTTAGCAGCACAGTCAATACAAAATACTAGAGCACAATTACTCAGAGAAAGTAAATATGCAATGGGTTTTGTTCTGTTTTGTTTGTTTTGTTTTGTTTTGTTTTCCCGCCTCACTAAATTGACATGTTTTCCAATCATTAGCAGGCCGTCATGAGACCGTTCTAGTTCTTGTTTGGGTATTGAATCCATAGGAATGAATGACTAGGAATTAGCCCGGGATCTTGCTTGATTGTGGCCCCCAATGGCAATGACTGGCATGGTTCTAGCCCTGGTTCTTGCTGGGTTCCTCTTTCCATGGTTCTACCCCCAGTTCCCCTTTGATTCCATAGGGATGAGTGGCTGGCAGCTCCTGCTCAGGTTTGGCAGGTGTACGTTCACTTCCTGCAGCGTGTGGACATCAGCTGCGTGAGCGGCCAGCTTACCTGGCAGTCTTTGGTTCTCCGGGGAACGCATGCCCTGCGAAAGGTCAAGTGCTATACCTCACACCCTCGGGAAATCCAGGTGCGTTCATTATAATGAGACATCCTTTTTTGAACTCTGTTAGCTTTGAAGATATTCTTGTCCCATTTGCATGCCTTGCTGTTCTTGATCCTAGGTCCTCTCCTAGACTCGAACCAGCAAGCACTTGGTCACTCCTTATCTGCTACACGTCCTGCTGACTTCTTACCTTCACAACAGGTTGACCCGGCAGAGGTGTTTGCTCTCCCGGCGACCGCTGTACAAGACCTGCGCGTCGGGGTGCGTGCATGGAGGCCTGGGGGCAGGTTTGCGTATCTCAGTGTGGTGGATGTGGAACACCACCAGCTGGTGTCGTCATGGTTACTCTGCTTGTCCTGCCGACAGCCGGTCATCTCCAAGGTGATGAATGAAGCCTCGTCATCTTTCACACCTGTGCCAAAACGTTAATCTACCGTGTGTGTTTCCAAGGGCACGGGTTTGGTGTCAACATTGGTGGGGATATATTCAAAGCTATATGGGGACTCTCCATTAATTTCTTTGGGAAACTCCTGATGCCAACAATTAACCCCTAACCTTAACCTCTCCCCAGTCCTAACCTTAACCATAAGTAACCAATCAAAATACTCACAGACCTAACGTATGAACCTGCCTATTAGAGTAGATTTCCTTGGTTTCCTCAGTTAACTTTACAATTAATCATAATTATAACTTTATAGAGACCAACAACAACCTGCTGGGACAGATGAGGAAGGAAATTAAATGGTTTTGAGAGGAATTGTTTATTTCTCACAACAAATGAAATCAGAAAGAAGCGTTTTGCCATTAATTCTATTCTGCGGATCTTAACGTGAAAATGTTAGATGATCACAAAGAATATTGGTAGGGACAATTCAGAACTGGCCCAGTGTTGGTAAGGATGTGTCCCTACCATCTATATCCAAATCTACAGCCTTATTTATTTTATATATGTAAATATATAATTATAATATGATATTATAAATAAATATTTATTAGACTTTCTAACTGAACAGTATATAGCGTCAATATTTGGAAAGCATAATATTGTTTTTGTGGTAAGTTACTTGATTAAACAAAATAATTAATAAACTTAATTACAATTTGGGGAGTTTTTGGAATAGGTAATTAAAAATATGTATACTTTAAAAATACATTGAATTTATGGATATTTTATTGTATTCCTACTTGTACTTGTAATGTATTCTGGGGCGAGGTAATTTCATTGTTTGTTTCATTGCACTGCACTTGATAAATGAGCAAAATGTTACATTTACAGAACAAGATGAATTCACTCACACTCGTTTGATATCTGCAGTGTTCTTTGATATAGCGACAGCCCTTTACGAGCGTGTAGCTGTGTGTCCATCATCACTCCTCCCTCTGGCACTTTGCAGGCCTTTGAGATCTTCCTTCCGGTGGGTGGCGGAAAGGGCAGCAGCAAAAAGATTACCTACACCAACCCCTACCAGAGCAAGAGGATCTTCCTGCTGCGTACCAACCACCCTGACCTTCTCCATTTCAAAGAGGAGTCCTTCGAGGTGAGCAGCTCAAACCCCATCCACCTCTTTCACAGTCACGAGGCAGGGGCCCCCCGACATGACGTATACCGCACATGGATACAGTACGAGGCAGGGACCACCCAACATTATGTATACCACATATGGATACAGTACGAGGCAGGGACCACCCAACATTATGTATACCACATATGGATACAGTACGAGGCAGGGACCCCCCAACATTATGTATACCGCACATGGATACAGTCCGAGGCAGGGACCACCCAACATTATGTATACCGCATATGGATACAGGACGAGGCAGGGACCACCCAACATTATGTATACCGCACATGGATACAGTCCGAGGCAGGGACCACCCAACATTATGTATACTGCATATGGATACAGTACGAGGCAGGGACCACCCAACATTATGTATACCGCACATGGATACAGTCCGAGGCAGGGACCACCCAACATTATGTATACTGCATATGGATACAGTACGAGGCAGGGACCACCCAACATTATGTATACCGCACATGGATACAGT
>JAODKN010000104.1:1108964-1122123 GCA_026774425.1 Petrocephalus zakoni | reverse complement strand
ATGGATACAGTACGAGGCAGGGACCACCCAACTCTAATAAAAACATGTGAAATCTTACATTGTAATGTAACCCTGACTGGCAAATGCACAGCCATGAATATGTCCTGTGATTCTTTTGATCTATGAAAATTTCTTTCAGACCAGAAAGATATATTCATGGTTGAATCTAGACAAAACTATTTTGACGGCTGTGTTGACATAACAGCACTTACATTACTGCTTTAAAAATAGGTAAAACTGATAGAGATATTTGATGGGACTGTGTTCTCTTTTTATCTTTAATTTATAATTATACCCTTTTAAAAACTGAGGACAGCAGATTAGTATGTTGGTTCTATTTTACAGCAAAGTTAAATTGTAGAAATTGCTGTGATATTTTATAACAATATGATATGCCAGGGCCAGACCATATTATCAGTGGCCTTCGTTACCATAAAGCTCTGAACTTACTTTTCAATCCCCCACCATCATCTTTATAGTAAACATTATTTATAACTTACAGTAGTGGACTCATCTCCAAAGCAGTTAGCATTTCTTCAATTCACTCATTTAAACTGCTTGGCAGCAGAGTAATTAAGATTAAGTAGCTTTCAGTGCTCTAACAAGTTCTAATTTACAATTCAGTGTCATTCCTGTGTCGTTGTGCTGCTGCCTGCTGCTTCGCTCGTCTGAAACATCTGCATTTTGATACCTATCCTGACCAAGTTACTCCTAGGAGATGGAGGTGTCACTGCAGTCAGGCAACAATGTGTGTCATGGAACTGAGGGTGAACAGCTGAAGCTCTGTAGCTCTGCTTAAAATTCTGTGTGGGGATCTGCTGTCTTAGTCAATGTTAGCCACAGACCCATGTGAAGGATGACAGTATGGCTGCAAGCTTTCAGCACAAAACAGGGGCAAATGATTCCCTAACACAGAACAGTGCCTGTGCTAATCACTAAAAGATTCATTTTGCACATAATCTTATTAAAATAAACAAAACAGGTATTGCATAATTACTTAGCTGTACTGCAGTCTTTATCTGGGTAGTTGTTTGGAAAATGAATGTACAGATAATCTCTCTTGTAGCCGTACATTCTGAAATTAACAATATTCAGATATGAGAACTGTTTACTGTAATGCTGATATGCCAAGCTAATTGTAGTTCTGAATGTTTTTGAAGACTGATGACAGCTACAACATCTGCATATCTTTGCAAAGGATTCATGAAGACAACAAGCATCTTGTTTTTTCAAAGTGATGTGAGCTCACTCATTCCACCCATTCCAAGCTTTAAACCACTGGGGTTGTGACTGGCAGCTCTGCCTGTGTTTTTGATAGATTGGGGGAGGAGAGACCTACACTGTTGGGCTTCGCTTCGCACCCAGCCAGAGCACCGGAGCCGAGGAGATCCTCGTCTTCATCAACAACCACGATGACACAAACGAGGAGACATTCTGCATCAGGGTTCAGTACCGCTGAGTCCCAAGAACTGATGGAGGCCTGCTTTGTTACAGAGACGGGAACAGTGTCCTCACTAACTACAGGCCACCTAAGAACACACCACACCACCCGCATGGCCCTGACAATCCTACCTCCAGACTACACTACTTAAACCACAAAAAGATGCTGGCATTCTGTATTCAATAGACCTTTTGCACTAGTGAATCCACCATGTGGTTTTTATTCATTTTATCAAAATGTAATCAAATTCTTTTTTGCTGTGTTCATATACATTTTATACTGCATAATTGATTATGAGATGCCATTTTATTTTTTAATAATAGAAAAAAACGATATTTTTTGGAATCAGGGAATGCATGGATTTGCAGAAACATTACTTACGTCACTGTGTTATTACCGCAGTTTTAGCCCAGATGCAATAACATTCTGCGACCATTTACTAGCTTATAAGTCACACCAGAAACCCACAAAGCAGAGATAGCGACTTTTATGTGGGCTCAAGATCTGGAAATACAAGCGCATTATCTGGCAGTAATTGAAATATCAATCACATTGCTGCAATATTAATGAGATCTTATAAGTGAATTGTTTGTGTCCCGGGTAGTCACAAAAGGTTTGTTTATATTGCCACACGGCCCACCCGCAGGGCTGACGTTAGCGGTGTGGCGAGTCGGAGGGAAGCTGGCCGCGCTGCAGTGATTGCGTGATTACTGCAGCGTCTGCAGTGCATCGTGGCACGCTGCGCATATTGGGCAGCGTCTGCAGTGCATCGTGGCATGCTGCGCATATTGGGCAGTGTCTGCAGCGCATCGTGGCACACATATTGGGCGTGCCGCTCTGCAATGGTCAGCTTTGAATGCAGAGAGAATGCAATGAGAATTAGGCTCACTGTAATGAGGTGTCAATTAGGCACACTGTAATGAGGTGTCATTTATTTTATTTACTCCCCCCTAGAGGGGAAAAGGAGAGTCTCTTCAGATCGGGCTCTCATTAGCTCCAGCGTGAGCCCTCAGTGTCTCTCAGTGGCCTTGTTCCCTACATGCCTTCTGCCACAAATTCGGTCAGCAGCTGGATGCTCATAGTCTTCCTTGTTAGAATGCACAGTGCAAATGGCGTTTGGGTCGGAAATGAAAACAATCGAGTCTTGGAATATGTATATGGAGCACGTCGCCTTGTTTTGCAATATAAATGGCTCAGAGGAAAAGTACAATCTGTGCAGAACTCCTTCACGCTACCACAATGCTGGCAATGTCCCACGTTAATGATGAACATCATAATAAAATTAAATGAATTAAAAAGACAAAGAGCGGTGTGATGTACATGTACTGCAAATGAAATTAACCTAAACTGATGTGGGTCATAATGACCCCCCCCCAAAAAAAAATGAAAAGCAACAGCTTATAGTTGAAGGACTGGAACTGGAGTGGCAGTAGTGCAGACAGGAGACAGGGTTGGGTTGGGGGGGGGGGGTTAGTGTGCACATGTGAACATGTGTTTGTGTGCTGTGTGAGAGTTCTGCCTGCAGGTAAGTTTTTCTTTTTCTTTTTTTCTTTTTTTAAAGCTTAAAGTTTATCACCCCACAGCCCCTGGGGTGCAAACAGAAATGTTAGGTTAGTCTTATGTAGCTGTGCTTCCTGCTCTGCGAGCAAATATTCATGCACTCGTATGGCTCAAAGCTTTTTGCTCTCTGCACTTCTGTAGAGCAGTGGGTAGGAGTGCCCAGCAGGGGGCAGCCTAGGTCCTAAAAAAATATATAATCGACACGCAGCGAAAGCATCCGGAGTGTTGGCCTCAAAATGGACGATGAATGGCTCCCTGTGATGTACAGTTACACTCCTTCAAATTGAAATTACACGTATGGGCTTTTAAAAAGATTGTTTATATTTCGTACTGTCACATTTTGTTACATATTGACAACCTGAAGTGAAAAACTGAAATGGGATAAAATGTAAACTTTGAAAATTCGTAAGGTTTTATTTAGATAAAGATCATTCTTGTTTTTCAGAACAGATGTGGTTGGTAAAATTGTTGAATTTGTTATAGTGGATGATATGACCAGGATTTATTTATTTGGCCGATGTAGATGCTGTATAAGAAGATGCTGGCTTATATGGTAAAGTTCCCTATTGGCACTCCCAGAATCAGACACTGCAGGAATTCATTAAGCCTCCTAATGAGTATTAGGAGGTGCAGAATGTA
Organism: Petrocephalus zakoni; assembly: GCA_026774425.1. NCBI lineage: Eukaryota > Metazoa > Chordata > Actinopteri > Osteoglossiformes > Mormyridae > Petrocephalus > Petrocephalus zakoni. The sequence continues at coordinate 1,118,483 of JAODKN010000104.1, read as the reverse complement.
TATTAACCACAGAAAAGAAACTGAAGTGAACTAAAATTTCCGTACCTGGTGAATTGTCTTTCTGCATCTTGAATGTTATAATTTTTGCTGCAACCTCATATGCTGAAACGTTACTCCACTTGGAACTCATCATCTTGGTGGGAACGTTACTCCACTTGGAACTCATCATCTTGGTGGGAACGTATATATTCCTAAAGGACTCCTGTGTTGCTGTAATTACACTTTGAGCTTCAGCTTGAGAAAGGTTGAGTTCCACTACCTGGCAGGTTCCTGCTGCAGAAGAAACACAAACCCCTTCCTTCTGGGAATTAAACAAGAAATATAATCCTCCTTAATATCAGCTCAAACTTCAGGCTACAGGCAGTATGACAGTTCTGTTTAACAGTTTCATGTAAACTACGTGCGCACTGACAGTTATCATATGAAAAACAGACTCAGCACAGCCCTGTAGTGGATATGTAGCGGTCAATGAAGACAACCTTACATAATGTATATATGTCTCAGCATATAAAAGTATCCAGCCATTATGCCTGCATAGTTTCTATAGGGATCCGTTCCGGAATGGAGAGTGAAGTTTGGCGAGTAGGACGGGTTACAACTCCGGTGTGCTCCTACTATCAATTTAGGCTGACCTACTAGATCTACTAATCTACTATTAAATTCACTAAAATATTATGGGTATTACTGCCTTATATATCCCTTTACTACCATAAACCACCAAAAGGTTTTCAAATAAATGCAAATCTATAATTGAAGTTTTGCCAGCTACATTATTTAAATAAAGATCACTCCAGTCATAAAGAAAGTAAATGCATGTTTATGCATATTTATGGTCTTAAATTCTGACTGCCATGTAGATATAAACATCTTTATGCAAAGTATAAACATGATTATTTGCTGTTGACAGATGGAGCGTTTCAAGTTAGCATTATTAAGTTCTATTTTGCACTCCAGGCTCATGGACACCCACGTTTCATCCATGGAGTAAATTCCAGTTGTGTTATCCGGCTTCCAGATGTGAGCCGTTGCCGTCCTGAAAACGGTGATGAATTAACTGGGCATCGCCTAGGCCTAGATACCAAAAGGCTTGAAGGTACTTGAGGGTATGAAGTGTTTGTGATTTTAGAAACGATCGTAACGGCCTGGCTTGTGCTCTTTGCTATCCGGTGCCACTGTTTGAATAATCAGATATTGATGGTGTATTGATGTTTTTCGATCCTTTACATTTTATACATGTAATGGTGTGCATATAGCGTTTGCTTCGTTAGCTGTTCAGTCGGTAGGAATTCATCCCTTTATACAACAATGAGAACACTGGACTGCAAGAAAGAGGTTGATCCATGACCGCAGTGTCCTAAGCCTTGTCTAACACCCTGGGCTTTTTCACATCAAGGATAATAGGTTTGTTTTAGGTGACGTGGCCAGGTCCAGCCGGTTCATTAAAATGCAGAAGAAATGCAGCCCGCACCGGGGAGGTCCTCAGGAACTGCCGCGTAACAGCTCTAATGGAAGTATGAATGTTCATTGTAGCCATTTAGTCACCCAGTACACGAAAGGCCAATAGCCCCACTAAGAAATCCATCTGGCCATCTGTTTTCAATTGTTTGCTAGAGGAACAACCAAGTTAGGCAGATTAACACTTGAGCCCACAATCCCTGGCTGAGGTGCTCAGTGCCTTATCCAATAGGCCTCTAGGGCTCTAGGTGCTGATCTGCATAACTGCACAGGACACGAGACAAGGGATACCCAGGATGCGATGCCAGTCTCAGGGCTGCCAACTGGGGTCAGCTGGCTGAAGTGAGGTTTTCAATTTGAGACATGTCTGCACATACATGCATATGCATCTACATGTATGTAACAGTTTTATTTTAAATAGTCTGTGGGCTTTGAATACTACTCCAACACTTTTGATGTTGCTCATTTTAGGTTTGTATTGGAATAGTACAGATTTGCCATAAGATTTCTTGTGTGATTGTGAGAGTCTGAAAGTGTGAGTGTCATACCATATAGATGTTAACCCCACAGTATATTGCAGGGCACACACTCACACACACACACACACACACACACTACAGAATATTTAGAGTCACTTTGTCACGTGGTGAAAACCAATGCAAACCTAAGGAGAACACACAAACTCCACATACAAGGAGCTCGAGACAGGAGTCAAACTGTGCCACACATCATTTTAATAATTATATTAGTTTATAAGTCGACCCTCTAGCTTTTACATCTATAACATTTTTTAATCAGCTACATCAAGGAAAATGCAGGTTAGTAAGGGCAAAGTAGGTGTGACCTGTTCCATACCGTGAAGACGGAGCTTGAGCAGACCATGCATTATAGTAGCTTTCTGCTGGGATTATTTATACCACTCTGGCTTTTAATTACTTTGCATTAAGCTGAATGTGTTTTATGAGACTGGGAATGGCTTCCAGTTATTGATTAATTCTCTGTACAAGAGACGTTCCAATGCACTTCTGTCACCTTGCATCCCAGGCTCCGGCCAGCCTGGAGATTTAAGGCAGGATGCTTATTGGCTTTCTAGCTGGAAGTTATGTCATCCCTTTGCTGCTGGAACACCTCGAATTCAAATTCCAGTGCATCAGAGCTGCTTGCCGAGAAAGACTGGCTTTTGGCTTTTTAAATTCCCTACAAATAGGCACCCATAAAAACCAGTATTGGTGTTTTACTACTTGTGAGGGTATTATGCAAACATTTTATATTTCTCTTTGTATTTTTATGTTTGTTTTTCACAGCCTTATTAGAAAACAATTGCCGTTTTATTTTTAGATATATAATCTGCAATTAGCTTGAAATCTAATCAGTCAATAAATGTCATAGTAATTGCATTGAACTGCCAAGACCATCAACTCAACATGGTAAGGATGTTTTAGTACTCTACCATGGTAAGACTGTGCATCAAGTATAAAACTGTGTGGTAATTTAATGAAGAACTTAAACATGTTAATGCAATCAATAATGATAGCTAACGATAAACATTTATGCATAAATCAAACTGAAAACACTAATAGATTAAACTGCATGATATTAAATAGCTTCCTAGCAGAGAGCAGCTTTAATTCTTGTCTATAGACATGTGCATTTCGAAAGCTGCTGACGGCAATCCAATCGAGAAGCTGTCAGGACTGAAGCCCAGTCTGAAATGCGATTCCGTCTGGAGTTCCAGGGTGGTCTTACAAGACTTTGACTTCCAGGCTTGAGGAATCCAGATGTTGAGGACAACAGCAACAGCTGAAAAAGCCTAGAATAGTGTAACTTCAAATACAGGGCAGCTGCTAACATGGTAATTAAAAATAGAAACCAAAGGTGGCTGGACTCTTGTGTTATATAAGGTAGTTAAGCTGAGCTGGTTATGTAAGATACCCAGCTGTAGGTATGAAACTGGACAAAGCTTCAGTAGCACAACGTAGGCTATGGAGTTGAGGAAAATCATGAAGGCTTCAGACACAGAAGACATGCGGCAGAAGGAGGAAAATCTCTGTGTTATATATACATTTGTAAGAAACACACAAGCACAAAAGAGCAGGACTGTGACATTTAGCTCACACTTGTGTCAGCATTACTTACCCACGTTCACTAAAATATCTGCAGCATCAGCATGATAATCAGTGAAGTAAATCTGGGAGGCACTGGGGGACGTGCTTGGAAAGGAGAGGCATGAGAAAAAGGAAAATAAATGTAATGTACACGCATACACACAGCAATGAGCCAAAACATTATAATTTAGACTAGTAAAAACAGTGCGTCAATGTCTGACATATTAGACAGTAACCTAATTTTGAATGCAGATGAAATGGGCAGGGGTAAAGATCAGAGTGACTTTGACAAGGTCAAATCTTTATGGTCAGACAGGTGGGTCAGAGCATCTCCGGGACGACGAGGCTGGTGGGCTGCTCACGGCTAGCCGCGGCGAGGACCTACTGAGAGTGGTCCAAGCTGGAGAAAACCATGAAGCGCAGATAGGGTGTAGTAAGGCCAGGACTCAGCGAGGCGAAATGTGAATGAAGGCTATCCCATGTGGCACAAACCAACAGACGGGCCTCTGCGGCAGAAATGGCAGATCATTCTGATGATGCATTTGGAGCTCTTCTGCATATGGGCCTGCGTATGGCTCATCTGTGTATGATATTGTCGATAAAACATTCCCTCGGCTAATGCACTGTATATGGGTATGTTACATTGCTCCAGACAATTTTTTTTATCAATATCGTCATAAATTTACAGACTGAGGCTGCTTATCTTATCTATCAAATGACCTATGTAGGATGGATGTTTCATGGAAGCTGCATCTCAGAGAAATATGGCCAACCCTCAATACCAGAGGTCTCAGATTAGCTGGGGGTCACTGGTTATGTGGTGCTCCCCCAAGGGGGGGCCACGCGAGAAATCACACACACACACAAAAGTGTCCCGTGTTTTTCAAATAGAAATTTTACATTCATTCAGTCATTAACTGTATTCAGGTCATTCTGGTGACCTGGTCAGTTTTTGTTTGTTGCTTACTAACAGAAGCCTGGCAGTGTTCCTGCTGAGTCGGATGAGTAACATTTGCACAGAGGGACTTGACAGTGGACCATGAGAAAGGCCTGGACATGGCCATCAGGCAGCCCACAGCTGCCTTTTGACTTATTGAAGTTCATAGTGGAGAAAAGTTTCTCACAAAGATATGTGCTTCTAAACTGACACATTACCCGCTTCAACTGTTTGGACAACTTAGCAAGGAAGAGGGCAACTCCCTCAGGAACTGCGGGGTCATGTCTGGTTTCCATTTGCATCTTTAGGTCAGTGCTGCACTGTCTAAGTCTAAAAGCTCCATCTGAAGTCTGCTTTTTGGTATTATTGCAGTATGATTAAATGTTCTGAAAGTTTCACCAAGTTCTATATTTAAAACCACAAATATATTCAGCAGCAATATGCATTTTTTATTTGCATAGACATTAAAATAATAACAGCAAATGCCTATGTAAACATGAAAACCGTATCATTTCATAAGAATTCAACTATTTACTTGAAATTCAGACAAATACAAATAATGCTGTCATATAATAGTGACATCCATAAAGAAGAAGGATAGTAGTTAAACTGTTCCGTTTATATATCCGTATATATTCCAACGTATACTGAATTAATTCTTAGCAAATGGGCATCCAGCTAGCTCTGGGGCTACAGCAGAGAAGTCCAGCCTCCACTACACCACTGACCACGGGTAGTCTTCTTACAAGAGGAGGTAACACTGAAGCTTCAGTTTACATTCCTGACAAACTATTAGCAAGTTAGAAGGACTGACGATGACATTTCCCCCCACTCTGAAGTTCCAACCTCATGCATTGAGCTATAAGTTAACTTACCTGGCATTTGCTCTAATGTAGTGGGTGGTGGTCAGAAAAATTAAAAAACAAAATACAAACTCACCAGACTTGGTCCTATTAAAAGGCTGAAAAATCTCCCGAGCGTGGTAACTGGCTTCCCGCATGTTTTTACAGACTCGAACCCGTGTTGCATGCTGACAATGCGTGCTTGTGTCTCAGAGACTATTGCCGCCTTTAGCTGATGCAGGAAAAGTTTTTCAAAGCGCACTAATGAGCTATGGTTTTAATGAAAATTAAAATTTGAAACGGTCATATTAACCATTGGGAATTTTACTATGAACCCGGTAACCATTTCATCCCTAGTACAACGTAAAGATCGATTTGAGGGCCAGATTAAATAGTAACACAAAAAGACACATATGTTGCGGGTGAGTAGTTTCAGATCCCTGCTCTTTACTTATTTCCTGAGTTAGCTATTTACTTATTTGATTAGAAGATTTTATTTAAGACATGTTATACTTTGACACTATTCCACTGTGCGTTTATCTGCATCTGTTGAGGTTAATCACCTTTCTCGGGGCTACAATGGCAGTGCTTCTCTGATCTTTTGAGCCTCGGCCATTGGGTCCTTCCTGCAATAATCTATATCTCTCAGACATCGGTTGGTTAGTCTAATGTAGGGCTGGAGATTTAATCAAGACTCGAGCGACTTGTGCTAAGGTGGATCTCTAGGTGCTGAGGTAAAGTATTTTGCTGGAGAAACTTGAATTTAGAACTGAGCTCTACTACCTGAGCTTCCTTGTGAGATTTCTGGATAAAGAGTCTAACATAATTATAAATGTTCCTGTGTACCTGTTTCAGAAGCCAGCTACTGATTGTGATAGCAGATGATGAATGGACTTCTAAACAGAAAACCTGCCAGTAAATTGATTCCCTTCTCCTCATTTTGTGAGATATGTAATAGCGTAGCCTTGCAATGCCCAGCCAAGACAGGAGGCACATGCTTTATTTTCGTGCTCTGAACATGACTTATTCGGCCAGATGATGGAGGGTGTTCAGAGTACTTCACTGAATCAAAGGCAGAATAAATAAAATCAAATCCCCAATTTATTCAACTACGTTCCTACAGTAGTAGGAATTTCATCTATAATCACACAAAAAGGGGATTTGAATACAAGTACCAATAAGGCCTTTTTCCTTAGTGAACTGAACAAGAGGCTACACTCTTCCTGCCTTTGCATTAGGGCTCCCACTAACGACTATATTTCTGTCGATTAATTTATAAACTATTTTGGTCGAATAATTATAGTTTTATTTATGTTATTCATTTTCCCCCAGAAATTGACAATTACATTTTACTTATTTTATTTTTACAACAACAAACTGTGTCATTGCTGGGCTTTAGCTACACCGGCTTTAGCTAGCAGACACCGGATTTTCGGCACTATACAGACTGTACTTACGCCCACAGTTAGATAAGCAGATTAGTAGTACTAAAATATTAATGAGAGGTGTGTTGTGATGCCACGAGGTTAGTATTCTGTATAAATTCAGCGTTATGTATCGTTATGCTTATAAAATTCAGCTAGCGGAGCACATGCTCCTGTTTTGGCATACCATGGAAGCAATAAGCACTGAAGTGGCGCGGAAGAAAGGGACAGCTCAGTAGCCACATCTGTTTAGAAGAGGAGATATTGTCGTTAAACTAGGTAAAAAAGATGATTGTGGTGTGGCGGTACTTTCGCAGTGTAAAGTCCGACGTTTTTTTTTTTTTTTGTAAATGCGGTTTTGATTTAGTGTTTTATTTAGTTTTAGTTTGCGATAATAACACTGGTCCCAACAAGCCCAATGCGCACGGAAGCACACGGCACTATCAGTCTATGTAGAATAAGCCTAGATTTTAATCCAAACATTTTCTCAAACACATTCAATGGAAATTCTAAGGTAGCAGGCAGACAGCTTTATGTCTTTAATAAAGGGGTTTATTTAGCAGCTACAAGGACAAAAGATATTAAGAAGCTGTCCGTACTAATGGTAATTTGATAAACATGAATAGACAACACTATTTATTCTGAGTAGGTGGTTGCGCCCCATCCTCCCGTATAGAGCCTGTGTGTTTGCTCTTCCGATGCTCATGTGACGGTGCTGCTGTGATGGGCCGTCCAAACGTCACACAGTGTGAAACCACCTTTTTGTTTTGTGGTAATTTGATCTACCCCCAATATTACGTAATGTTATCGAAGGAACATATTTGTCATAATGAATTAAATCGCTTTACAAATCAAAAAGGCAATTTCATTAAAATAAAAAACAAAAGAGACGCGTCGGTTTGAAATTGATGTCGTCGCATGATCATCGTCGACGTCAGGGACTATGTCACCTAATCACAGCAGCCCCACTTTGAGCTGGAGCAGTCAGGAGAGCCCATGGGGGTAAGGTTAACAGTATGCTCTCAGCTTGAATTAAATTATTAAGTTCAGTCACATATTAGAACATATTAATTCAGTTTTATATATTAAACTTTTAGACAGCTGGAGATTTTTACATCAATTTTTACTTAAGTGTTTCCCAATTATTGATTTAAAAACTTGAAATCTTGTCCCCACTCGGTCCTGTGGCTCAGCCTTTGCAATCAGAACCTTGGGGCAGCTGGCACTAGAGGTCCTTTTTCATATACAGGAGTGTGACATGAAAATGAAATATGATATACATCATAATGTCAGATAATTATTGCTCATATAATAGAAGGAAAGGCACAATGGCGCCCAGTGTTCAATGAGAAGGGCTTGTAAGGGGATGTTAGCATTCAGCTTTTCTCAGGACCTGAGCATTCTGCCATTCTGTTTGATGCCATTTCCATGCTCTAGCCCCCTTGTGACCCCCCCCCCAGGCTTCCCCTATCGTGTGGCTTTCCTTCCTGTATTCAGGCTTCCTCCTGCAGTCTAAGGTAGGCTGTTAGGATGACTGGTATCTCTAAATTTCCTGTGGCATATGCATGTGCCTGGACCAAGATGATGGATGGTTGGGTGGATGGATGAATGGATGGATAAAATGGTACCCTAAGATGGCTGTCTCAATTGAAAACATCCAGAGCCTGATAAATAAAATGTCCAAATGTGGGCCGTCAGAGAATAAAAGCATAATGACCTCCAGTCTTCTGTGACTTACGAGGCTATAACCATGACCTTCTCAGATTTACACTTTCTCGTGCGGTGGAGCAAGCTCGAGGAAAGAGGGAGACATGCGTGACAATCCTGCCTCCTGCATCTAAAAATGAAACACATTGGAATTAACTGTCAACAAGCTTCTTTTGATTTTATTTTTCTTCTAGAAACTGGAAATTGAGAGAAACCATCTAGTTGTGATGAAATGCAAAGTAGCTGTAGGAAGAGGGAGGAATGTCTAGATAAATAGATCCTGATACACAGTATAAATGGCGCTAACGGACAGAATGATAGAATGGCTCCTACACTCATTAGGGGTAGATCTAGGAGCTGCTGCAGACTCTCAGAAGTGCCGGGAAAGTTGCTGGTGATACTGCAGGGGGATCAGAATGGTTTCCAGTGCTGTCTATCCCTATCAAAGTGCGTCACACTGACCCTAAACACCTCTGTTAATCCCTGGATGGCCTAAAAAGAGAAACTCCTTGGTCATAGGTGCAAGCAATGCGCCCTCAGATAGGGGGCAGTTCATTGGTTAACAGGCTGGACCACTATGATCTGATTCCAGAAGCAGATACTTCTCGAGAACTATGTATCAGGAACTCCTTCCATTTTCCTAACTCACGGATCTGGTCCGGGGTGACAGTGAGTATGGAGCCGCTCTCAGGAAACACATAGGGCAGGAGAACACCCTGGAGATGATGTCAGTCCATTGTGGAGCATAGACACGCACATAGACATGCACATAGACACGCACATAGACATGCACATAGACACGCACATAGACACGCACATAGACATGCACGCGCACACACAGCGAGGGCCGTCCTTTTGGTTCTATGGGAAAAAATTTAATCCCAATCATGACACCCCTAACCCCTACCTAGCCCTAACCTTAACCATAAGTAACCAAACAAAATACAAAACTTTTGTTATTTTTACTTTTTCGATTGCATTGGCTGAGGACCTCACTATTCGTCGCTTTTTTCCGGATTTGCTCTACTTGTGAGGTCCTTTGGTCCTCA
>JAODKN010000104.1:1081002-1099232 GCA_026774425.1 Petrocephalus zakoni | reverse complement strand
CCACCCCCACCCTTGGTGGCGCCCCACCTTTGTCTGGGTCGTGGTGTTTGGGGGGGGGTGTGTGTGGGGTGGGGGGGGGGGGGGGGTTGATGAATGAATCCTAATTACACGATCGGGTGGAGGGACATGTCCTCCTGGTTCCCATGCCCCTCCCCGGAATAACAGTAGGATGGGGCACCAACCCATCGCAGGGCACTGACACACTTGCACCTACACCGATTTGGCAAAAAGTTAACCCCACGACAACATGAGAAGAACATGCAAACACCACACACATGCCAAGGCAGGAACTCAAACCCTGGTCCCTGAGGTGTGAGGCACCCCCTGCACCACCATGCCACAAAATTAACTCTTCTAAATCATACATAAAATTGCACCTTTTCTGGTTATGTTAAAAGAAAATAAATCGTAGACATTTATATTCATATGTAGTGAAAGCTCAAACTTGAAACCCACTGAAACATACTTTGTTAAACCTATAGTAGCTCTGAAAGTTGACCTTTCTAGCTTGGGTGTTTGCATGTCTTTTGTGAGCCAGCTGGTTGGCTAAGCCAAAACTGCTTGTACCTCTGGCTGGCTCCGTGATTAACCCCCCCATCTTCTTACCTCTGGCGCTGTTTATCGGGTTTGCTTAGGGACTGATTTCCCCGTCATCATTAATGATAGGCTTTTTTGTTTCTCTCTCCCTCTTTTCCTGTATACGTCACTCAAAATAGCAGTCAATGAAGGCCAGTTGCAAGATTTAACATGCCGTTGGCATGAGAGGGTGAATATTGAGTGAATATTGTTATTAATATAATACAGAAAGGGGCAAGTCATTAAAAATATGAGAGAAAACACATTATTCTCCAAATTATAGGTTTCCAGCGCTGGTCCCAGGGACCCTCTGTGTGCCATTGAGCTCTTTACTAATGAGGTTTGACTGAGTCCTTACATGCAGACTTCTGTTAGAATAGATGTATCTTTTCTTTTAAACTAAACATGACTATAATTACTAAACATTTCACTATCAAATATTTAATATGTAACAAATGATTGCAAAATTCAATAAACTAAGTATTCATATTGTTAAGCAAAATTAACATTCCACAAAAATATAAAAAGATAAAAAGACCTCCCAAGTACTCAAAGCTGACAAAGTATTCACATAGTATTCCCAAGTACTCAAGGCTGACAAAATATTCCCAAAGTATTTCCAAGTACTCAACATTTCCCATATATAAAATTCAAGAGCAAAGCAGTTAAGTTTCATGTTGATATCATGCATAGCATCTGAGGTGGTTACAAAACATGCACAATGTAGCTTATTAAATATTTCATATTGCCTGATACAGTTAAACTCCCATATTAATTTAGAATTAAGTATTTACCAACCAACACCAACAATATCCAAATAAGTCCAAACTGTCACAACTGTTAATATCATAGTCAGAATTCAATTAATCTCTCAGTCAAGCTTAAGCTCGTCTAAGCTCTGTCCCAAACCGCAGCGGCTGCACAGAACCAGAACATTAACAGGGGAAAAACAACCTGTGGTGAGAATCCCAAGTCAATACGGATCCAGCAGGACACTTTCTGAGTGACTGCGTTCCTATCTTCAGAACACGCCACTACCCCAGGGTCTATTTCCCTTGTTCCTCACACCAGTGAACCAGCCATGGTGACACCATCGATTTTAATATCACACCCAGCCAAGTTTCCTTCCAGTCATTTCTGTCTGCCAAGGCAGCCCCATCAGTCACTCTGAAATCCATGACAATTGTACGTCGTTACTCTCTCGGATTTTGCGTCTCAGTGCTTCCAAAAAAGGAGACAGCCCCCCCAAAGAGACCCTTTGCACTTTGTCTAATGACTCTCCCCGGCCAGTTCCCTGGGCTGCCGTCAGCTTTCAAACCATTACTTGTGACACTCTAACAAACTCAGTGGCCTTTGTAAGTGAAGCACACCAACGCTTAGAGCCTTCTCTGTCTAACTATGGTCTCTCTTTGCAACACCTGATAAGATTCCACCTGCTTACAGGTACACACAAGGTCTGTAAGGTGATTGTCGAGGCTCAGTGTAAACACATGTAACAGTGCTTATATTTATATTGCCCACTGCCTTATGTAAAAAAATGAATTGTAGATTTTGACATTTTCCTATCAAAGTCCAGATGACTCCTGTGTAAGACATGTTCCATTTACAATGAATATTGATCTTTTCTCATTGTCAGTCTCTCTGGGGTCCTGTAAGGCCCCATGCTCAGCCTGAAATAATAATAAGAAAGACCAAATTAAAAGGTTTTCATCTTTTTTTAAACCAAAATTTTCAGAACAGGCTGATGGATATTAGAAATATTAGGAATATATGAAAATATTTATTCGTTGAGCAATTGTTGTTATAGAAAACAGTTGTCCTTTCATAAGGTGACGCAGCTGTGGTTTATCTGCAACATGACTCGATGTTCATGAGTTGGTGATAAGTAATTCCATTTCCATCTGCGGTGATCAGCCCTGGTCTTTAAGCATTGTGGTTCTGCGGGTTCAACAGAATATACCAGATCTGGTTAATTACTATCCAAACATTTGCTATAATAATATCGGGTAGGAGCTAAGTTGAGCTGAAAGCCAACAGCATGCTGGCCTCTGTGCACCATGGCCTGCTGGCTGCCCCTGCTTCTTACAGCCTCCGGTTTACTGCCATCATTCTCTGGACGATCCTGCAACATCTCTGGCTGAAACAGCTGCAAGAGCTTTTCTTTGGGCTCTGAGAGCAGGTGGTCCGCAGCACTGATTTCAGCTGCACTCTGTGAAAAACGCTACGCCCTTCAATTTCCATCTCGCTCAGAATACACAGGCTGGGGTAAAGGGCCAAGTCACAGTATAAAATTAGACTATTGCATGTCTTAAGGCAAAGCCAGCAGCTGCAAGATCACCAGTGGGTTTGTGAGGAAGAGGGGACTGGGAAGATGGTGCTTATGGCTCAGCCGGGCAGCTGGGGGAGCCCTATTTAAGAAAGTAAATTTAATTAAAACAAGGCCTCATTACTGCTATGCTGGGCCTTTTTCTGTCCCGCTTAAATGCCTGATTACAAATCATGTTAAATTGTGAACATTTTAAAGATTGAAATTGATTTTGTTTTATTTTAATCACAAACAAATTAGAAGTTTCACAATTTCTTTTTGGAAAAAGTTCATTTTTATTGCACAGGAATTTCCCCCTGGAACCTGTAATCTTTATCTCTCCCCATCTTGCCTTATCATGTTAGACGTATAACAGGATGGAAACGGAGAACTTAACCAGTGCTCAGTAAAGGAGCAACAGCTTCAGCCTAATTTTGATATCTTTTTCAATGATTTTTTTGAGATATCGACATTATATTATTAATTTCTATAATGGATTGTGGTAGATTGAGACAAAGTAAAACCGTAAAACATCCCAAAAAAATTACTGATACTTACTGATCTTGGTGTTGGAAAAAATCCACTTAGATTGAAATGGTGAAACAAGCTTGAGGTTCATTTCTCTGTGATTTCATGATCAAAGAATAACAATAATGATAATAGTAATGATCATCACCATCATAAATTATGAATTATATCATTTCAGTCTTTTAAAAGGTAATAACTGAACATTTTACCAAACTATTAAGATGTATTTGATGGAGACAGGAGAAGATGCTGTGTGATCGACCCGGACGCTAAATATTGGCTGATTTAGTCCGAGCACTGAGCCTGACATCCCTACACTTAAAACAGTTTTTTTAAACACCATGTTGCGTAGATAGACAAAAGTGTGAAGGTGCAAAACTACAAAGATTGTTTTTTGACAAAAGTCCATACCATACTACCTGTACAGCTGACGTTGAGCGATATTCCTCTCAAAGCCCATGGAACTTGCTGAGCTACACCTTGGTTAGGGAGAGAGAAAACTGAATTTAAATAATACTTTCCTTCTCCTCTTAGCTTTACATTATTTCTCCCTTGAAAACCATTTTTGGTACACTATTAAGAAAATCGTAAATTATATGCATGTGGTTCGTAAGGGGCACATTAATCAGAGAGAGGGCCTTTTGAAAGGCGGAGAGCTTTTCTGGACCTACTGCCCGTGGCTCAGACACACGCCTCCTTCTGCCCTTTGCCCCAGCAGCAATGTCCTTCATGTTGCCAGCTTGAATGAAACTGCAGCATCTTTACTCTGTCAGCAGGTAGGACTTTGTAAGCAGTTTATTTCTCACATAAATCCCTGGGGAGCCTCAGATGGTGGGAGCAGCTTGGGGGCCACAGAATGGCAGCCTGTCAACAAAATAAAACAATTAACTTACTTGGACCAGATTGTCATTGATTGTTTCATTCAAGATGATGCATTTAATTCCTTCTAATAGAAAAGGAAAGATGGCGATGCTTAAAAATAAACAACTCAATTAAAGATATAATTTGATTTTAAAATAGATCAGAACCTAAAGATTTTATCCCCCATGTTAAATGACACATAGCAGCAGCCTCAATTTAAGGCATGGTGGACATTTGTGACCTTTATGACATCGTCACTCAGCCCACTGTGCTCTGTGAGGAAATGAGTGTGTCTGACTCGATTAGCCCCCGGATACCAGCCATCAGCATTTTTCAGCGATATCAGATTTTCCCATTCATGGCATAGAACCCGTCATGACTTAACGTAAAAAAGAGGTATATTGACGTGACAAAGATGTTTTCAGGAATGGTGAGCATTCATTCACCACACAAGACAGCCTGAGCACTTGTGTGTGCACAGCTTTTAACAAACCCTGACTAACTCAAGAAAAAAATACTGGTCTTATTATATCGTTAAGCTAAAGTATTATATTGTTAGCAACTATTTTGCACATTTCATATTGAGTTGAAGTCACTGTTGGTCTAAGAGATACGGTGCAGAAAAATATATTAAAAACACTTTAGCTAGAAGCCCTTGGCCTTGACAAAAAACGAATAAATTAGAAATGAAATAGTTTCCAGTCTGAAATTAAATTATCACCAGTACTACTACCCAATGAAGGTAATGATGTTAAAAACCTCCCTTTAGTTCTGATGCAGTGGCAGATGTAAGCCAATTATAATATGTAGCAGGACTAGGTGGGAGGGACTACAATAAATGGCAGCAACAAAATCTGAGTGATATGACTGGCTGGTTCAGAAAAATAGGTCACATGACCCCTTGGGGGATGACAAAAATACAGTATTTTATTTATACTGCTGCCATTGGATCAATCACAAGAAAAAGAATAACATCCATCAATGCTTCTAACTCAGGAGATCAAAGAAGATCATTGGAAAGATTTAGTTGGGTTAGAATGACCCTGTGCATTGGCTAAGGATGGTGGATGCTGCCGTCTTCAGGAGCCATGAGTCATAATGAAATATCCAGACTACTCCGAGGGGTCACAGTGATGTTGTTTAAGAAGCTGGAGTTTATCCTCTGATGTGCCATGCATCAGCCTGCTGGACTCAATAGGTTTCGGCAGCTCGTCTGAGTAGCTTATTGCCATGGAAAACTGGTATAATTGGAGAAATGGCCAGACAAACACTGGTTGGATGTGTACGTTTTTCCGAACCCAGCACAAGTATCAGCAACAGTTTATAGTATACCTCTGGTTATCATCAGTTAAATAATATGTGACCAGTGCTTATACATTTGAAAATAAGTTATAATAATAATAATAATAATAATAATAATGAGATATATATATATCATTGTGTATATATATATCATTATTATTATTATTATTATTATTATATTGTATATATAGATAGATAATACTTGTTATTATAATGCCAATATCATGAATAATAATAAAAATAACAAGCTATACTCTCCGTACTTCCGCCCCCATTCCTGCGGTGCTCGCCCTGCCTTACCCAGCCAGGCCCTTCTCATGTGACCCGGCTCAGATTAAGCACTGGGTATGACAGATATGAAAACTGTCTCCTCAAGCCTCCATATCTCCAATCATCTCCCATCATTTTGTCTGCTGCCTGCAGATGAGAAGAGTGTTGCTTAAATCAGCTTGGTTAAATACAGATTCCTCAATTAGTCGTGTAAGATTTGAGTTCAGCGCCAAGGTCGTCGGGAGAGGTGATTAATTCCCACTTTTTCGCTCTTTAAATCTCTCACATAGGCCGTCCTCAGGACAATGGAGGGACATCTGATGACAGAAAAGGGATATATACTTTGCAAAGAAAAGGTTGTTATGCCTGAATGGTTTTAATGCTGAAGTCCCTGGTGTCCAGTTATTGGCTAGTAGGATAGTAGGTGTTTTTCAGATGATGTCGGAAAGTCAGTACTGGCAGGTATCCATTTTGGATCAAATGCAAAGACCCCCTCCCACAACTTTAACAATAAGTAACCAAACAAAATACAAAAAAAATGTTCTTTTTTATTGTCACAGTCAGAGGTTTTTTTTTTTTTTATAAAATTTACTTGTTTTTTTTTTTTTATAAAATTTACCCTTGTGGGGAACAAAAAAAACGGTCTCCACAACATCAAAATATATATTTATTGTATATATAACATGATCCGCCTGAACCCTGGATTGGGGAAGCTACACTAACCCTCACTGCACCACCCAAAGACAGTGCAATAAGTCATATTTTTCTCATTTATTATTGTGACTTATTGATTTTTGATATCTAAAAAAGCCAACACCTCAGATGGGCGCATTATAGCAATGCATCAGCACACATGGCACAGAGCTGGTTTGCGCCACTTGGACTTGGTGTGCGCATAACCCGGTCAGGGATCCGACTAAATCTGAATAAACCCTCGGAGGCAGAGAGAATACGGCTGCCACCGCAATTCGGAGGCGCGTTTATCACCGGCTCGGTACGCCCCCGCACGTGGCTGCCAGCGCAGAGGTACAGAAACTGAGAGGGCGAAATCAACAGACGCGATGCCCGCCCCCCCAGATGCCAACAGCGTCGCGACACAATAGCCAGTCGCGATCGGCTTCTTGGCGCTTTGCGGGATCAAAGCTCAAATTTCCAAATCGCATGTCATTGAAATTATCATTATTACCATTATTACCATTATTATTTATGCTTTCTCGAACTTGACACAATTTATGCATTCTCTCAAGGAAACGGTCTACGAAGAAACGTATGCATTTATACTGCTATTATATAGTCTGATTTGTTATGATGGTTATTATCGAATAAAATACCATACTACTACCTGAAGATATAAATACTCCTGTCTTTGCCCACACGTTTACACTATTGTGTACTGAATATCCGAGGAGAGCATAACTGTCTTCAAACTCCATTGACTGTGGATGCAACAGTAAATAGAACCATATATTCAAAGCAAATATTACTAGACCACAGCTGACTTCCACATTTGCTACAATCAACCAACCAACCAACCGGCCAGATTACATTTCCCTTTCTATATGGAAAATCCATAGGTTTGCAATCCCAGTTGATGCAATTACAACATATGCTCATTAAAGTAACTCATGACATCTCATTTGTTCGTCATGTTGCTCAACCAGCTTTGGCTGCACTATTTTAGATCAACTTTGTCCAGGAGGTCATATTATACAGGAGGTCATATTGTAATGTAAAAACTTTTTAAACTGTTAAGGGCGTCCCACTTTAGATATTTGCTGCCATCTGCCAGGGAAATCTATGTCTGCGGAATAAAAATTGTATTTTTGAATATTCTTGGTTTTCCTTAAATTAAAGCAGGGTATGTCTCTGTCCTGTAGTTGAAGAGTCACCAATCAGATACCTCTTGGAAGAGATTAATGGGGAACATTTAGACATTTGAAGCATCATTTAAATATTGCAGTGTGAGCATACTTGACCCATTTCTACCAAAAGTGCTGATTGTAAGTAGGATGGGAAACTATTCCATTCTTCCTTGTATCGTGTCTTTGTTCAGCCAGCAAAAATTCATGAGCAAAGTGTCCTGTACAAGAAAGTAATCCTATATTTCCCTAGCTAAAGAAAATCAGAACATATCCACTGAACCAACAAACGATAAATCAGTGTTGCTGTGCAGATAACCATACTTTAAAATTGAATGGGGGTTAGGTTTTGTTTGGGAAGTAATGTCTCACATCCCATGCAGGCACTGAGATGGACTTAAAGGTACAGGAAGAGGAGACAGGGAGGTGTATGGTGGCTCTGTAGGTTGTGGGTTTGATTCCCTATGTCTATGTGGGTCTCCTTTAGGTTCTGCCACTGAAATGGTGTTTGCACATTGTCCATAATGTTTCCCCTGCTCTGTGCTTGCTGGGACAGACGGCTCTGAGTAGATGAGAATAAGCAATGTAAATTGCTCTGGTAAACATCTAGATGTAAAAATGACTTTTTTTTTTTTGGAAGTATTTTCTGAACAAATGCATTTAAAGACACTATAAAAGACATTTCTATTTGTGCAGACAAAAATGCATCAGGGTGAATGTTGAGGATGTTGAAACACATTCAACCAGGCACACGCAAATGAAATCAGTTTATTTTGATGGAAAACTTTTTGAACAGATAGAATAATTAGACAAATGTTTTTATTCAAAGAGACTTAATCTGTAATTTTGCCTAGTTATTTGGAAAAGAAACAGTAATAAATGGTTCTTGTAAAGCTGCTAAAAAGTGAATTGATTATCAAACAGTCATGCTTATTGTGGGTCTGTATTGATGTTTAAAAATGTCATCTTCTTCCTTTCAATTTGGACTTCACAGTAAAACTATGATATTATGTCTGTAAAAGTGCGTTAGCTTAACCATTTCAAATCTCTCCTTTAATTACGACAGTATTCGCAGCAACCATCCAATTCAACAATGTATTTTTTTACTTGAATACTAGCACACCTAATATGACTAATCAGTATCTCACTGGTACCTATTTAGTTACTTAATTAAGTAAGCTTGACGAAATTTAACAAATACATGGAAAGGTAAGGGTGCCCCAGAGGAGAGGTTTGGGAACTGAAAGGGTGTTCAATTAGCCATCCAGCAAGATATCAGCAACTCTTTGGGGAACAGAAGCAATACCTGTTTTTGTTGTGTATATTTACACAACAAAAAAATAAACACACACACATACTCAGTGACAAAAAAAGTGAAGCACCCAGAAGTAATTTGGTAGACATGCAGACCGGCGATTGGTATTTAAATGATTCGATTTGCAATGACACGTCTAGTCACCAGACACAGAGGATGCCTCATAGACGCATCAGACAGCATCACCAGCACTTACTAGCATTTGATAGGGGTGACATTGTGGGTTTGCATGCGGCCGGGGGGTCTTATTGTGCAATTGCCCGGCATGTGGGGCATGCAGATGGCACAGTGGCCCGATATTGGAACCAATGGGCACGTGAGGGCACCCATACATGTAGGGTGGTTCCGGTCGCCCAAGACAGACCCCAAATAGGGAGGATCGTCATTAAAGAGCATTAAAGAACGGCATGATACAGGTACTGGACTCTCTGCAACACCCCGTGTCATCCTGCACCGTGTCTCGATGACTGGCATCACCCGGACTTTGGGTTCACCGCATAGGCTGCCATTAACACCAGCGCAGAGACGGCTACATTTGGAGTGCTGCCATAACCGGGAGGCATCGTACCATATTCAGCGATGAATCTCGATTCTGCATAACCATGAATGACCGTGACGTGTGGTGGCACCGAGGGGAGAGGACCAGTCCTACCACACACACCGGCGTTAACATACCACACACACACACACACACACACACACACACACACACATATGCTGATCTTATCATCCAACAGTCATCTTATCCTCTACTATATATTATTGTCTGTCTCAGTGGTCCCGGCTTAGTCTTGCAGAGAGTTCTTTTTGTCATGCTCTGTGACCTTTTCCTGAAGGACGTGGATCCACGAGTTAATTATTCGTAATTAAGGTGTAATTAAGGCACCGAAAATGAAAAGTTGAAAGATTGCTTTGGTCTGATTGTAACACCTGGTTGTAGAGATTAAGTCTGAGTAATCCTGGTGCAGCACTCTGCTGCTGCGTTAGCGGCCCTGTCAGAGTAATTCCAAACCGATTATCAGCAAAGGGGAAATAAAAGACATTGCTTAAAAAGGGCAGCGCATCAGTAAAACAAATCCACACCTAAAAATAAGTTTTTTCTGGGTTTTTTCTGGGTAACTTGGATCAGGGCTCCCCAGATCACGCCAACCCTCTGCTTCTCTGAAGGATTTGGTATTTTGTCATGGTTTGCCATATGTCATTGTTGCTACGGTGACAGAGGTCAGAGCAAGCTGGGGAAGCAGTAGCTCTGGAAAGAAAATGGCCATGCCAACGTTTGCTGTGCACTTCCTCAGCCCCCGTCGTGTTTCGATAGTGAATCTCCTCGCTCCCATTGTTTCCGTTGTAAATTGGGTGCTAATTAAAAAGCATTCTGAAGAATTCTTCACACCTAGTGTAGAAGCTGCTGCCTGGAAAGCAAGATGCCATTTCCATTTCTGTTAAATCGTCAGGGTAACTAGGAATAGAGACTTGGAGCTGGTCAAAGAGCATGTGTCACATGGCGCGGCTCAGCTGCTTCCTGTATCACATGGCGCGGCTCAGCTGCTTCCTGTGTCACATGGCGCGGCTCAGCTGCTTCCTGTGTCACATGGCGCGGCTCAGCTGCTTCCTGTGGCACATGGCGGCTCAGCTGCTTCCTGTGTCACATGGCGCGGCTCAGTTTCGTCCTGTGTTACATGGCGGCTCAGCTTCTTCCTGTGTTACAGGGCGCGGCTCAGCTTCTTCCTGTGTCACATGGCGCGACTGAGCTGCTTCCTGTGTCACATGGCGTGGCTCAGCTTCTTCCTGTGTCACATGGCGCGACTGAGCTGCTTCCTGTGTCACATGGCGCGACTGAGCTGCTTCCTGTGTCACATGGCGTGACTGAGCTGCTTCCTATATTACAAGGTGGCTCAGCTTCTTCCTGTGTCACATGGCGCGGCTCAGCTGCTTCCTGTGTCACATGGCGCGACTGAGCTGCTTCCTGTGTCACATGGCATGGCTTAGCTGCTTCCTGTGTCACATGGCGCGACTGAGCTGCTTCCTGTGTCACATGGTGCGACTGAGCTGCTTCCTGTATTACAAGGTGGCTCAGCTTCATCCCATGTTACATGGCGCGACTAAGATAACTTCTTCCTGTGTTACATGGCGGCTCAGCTTCTTCCTGTGTTACAGGGCGCGGCTCAGCTTCTTCCTGTGTCACATGGCGCGACTGAGCTGCTTCCTGTGTCACATGGCGTGGCTCAGCTTCTTCCTGTGTCACATGGCGCGACTGAGCTGCTTCCTGTGTCACATGGCGCGACTGAGCTGCTTCCTGTGTCACATGGCGCGACTGAGCTGCTTTCTGGCTCAGCTTCATCCCATGTTACATGGCGCGCCCTCAGATAGCTTTTTCCTGTGTTACATGGTGCAGCTCAGCTTTTTCTTGTACATAGAATTTCAGCTCTAGCATAAATGAAATGACATTACTGTGAGGCTTTCTGTCAGCTTCCACTACATGACAGAAGTCACTCTTTAGGTAATTTTATATGGATTGCGCTCCTGGTCCTGCCTGCCTAATTTCAAGAGGGAAAAAAAAGATCTGTACAACACAACTATCCCATGTATCATAATATGTCACTCAAAACTACTCCAATATTTTTTGTTGTATAATAATGGATAAAATCTGAAAGAACTCAGACTCCTGCAATGTCTCATTACTCACATCGGATGTATTATATGTGAGCTCAGAGAACAGCCTATGGGACAAAGACGCACCTAGCCTTCACCAAATTTGACCTCTAAAAGGTTATTCGATGGAGAGCCGTAGCAGACTCCCCAAATCAGGCAGCCGGGAGAAGGGGAGGCAGGACACCCTGAACAAATCAAACGCGCTGGACGGGAGGCAGGCTAACAGAATGCTGCTCTCGCCGAATGGTTTAAAACGGCCCACGCCTACCATCCTTTATTGATGAAAAATACACGGATGGGTAGGCTTTTTAGGTCCAGAGAACAACAACAGAATGAAAACAGGAAACCAAAGACAAAGGCCTCTACTGAGGAATTCATATGCCATTGCTTTCTTCCTGTAATGGATACTACATTTTTTATCAAGAGGCAATATTATCTGGTATTTAGGCTCCGCAAAGATTTAAGACTTGAATATGACCATCTGTCACCCCAGAGCTATGATTAAAAAAAAAGAAAACCTGAAAAACAACTGAACTTTATGCACTAGTTCCAGCCCTTAGTGAAATGTAGGTTAATAAATAGGTTATGTAGGTTAATAAGGCTCAATGAATACTGTTAATACTCATCTCTCTTTTCCATCATTTCTGAATTTTTAACAAGAGTACAGTTGCCAAAAACCAAAACCTGACAATCCCCTAGATCCCAGAGCCAAAATGTCCTTCTGCCATGGAGATTCTACCTTCTCCATAACAGATGTTCTCTAATGTCCCACAGGCTCCAAATGAAGTGTGTCTGCTAACTGACACAGAAACTAATGGCACTCTGATAAGAAAAAAGCAGTTTCATTGCCCTGCAAATAAAAAGTAGCATTTTTAGAAAATGTGCATGATTTTGATTTGGTAGAACTACAGTTAATACTCTGTTCTCAGTCCGTAGTGACCATTGTTACCATAGAATGGGTGTCACAGATACCAGCTTGACATTAATATGGAACAAAGTAGAATATTCAAATACAAGGAGAACAACCAGTGAAGATGGATTTGATGTTTGTCGACACCTCAAATGCTGCTCTTCTGCTGGTTACCATGCCAGTTTGTTATTTGCGTCAGATTTGACTGTCACCGGGGCCCACAGAGGCTGCAGAATGGAGGGGAGGCTAGCAGGCATGATGTCTACCACTAGAAAACATTCATCTTGCAAACTGGACGAACCACACTGACAAATTAATTCCCAGCATGACAACGGATTTTAGTTTTGTCTGCTTCTAGGAGACAGGGACCCGGTGTGAAATGCCAGAGAAGATTATACAATTGCTGTACATTGTGACTATCTTACTGTACAAAAATGTAAGATTTATCTTGGGTGTAGGATACAGATAAACAAATAATGATGAAGTCAGCAAGGACCTGGAAGCACTCCAGGAATACAGCATGGTCGATGTTACTTGTGTTTATTAAACCAACATAAGTTTACACAATGATTATTTAATCTTTTCAAAAAGGTTGCATTAAAATGAAAACTGATAGGGGTAGAAATATATTCGATTTCTTGTTCCTGATACCTGTAGCACCAAGTGCATTGGATTGCTACTGCATAAAGATATACATGGAAATTTTCCTCTAGAATGCCAACTGTCGTTTACAGTCATCTATAAGCAGAGTGTGCAGTTCCAATGCCCCAACGCGTCATTAGCAGCTTTGGGAACTCACATCTAGTAAGCGCAGCTACCACTACACTAGACTACAACCACTCCAGTCTCTGCAAATTTTGTTCAATTTCTATTCTTTATTGAAAGGTGCATCTGCTGCATCGGCGTCTGCATAGAGGAGTGTATGGCTAAGTTTAAGCCTCAGTTTAACATTCATGTCAGCAAAAAAAAAGAGGAAACAAACCACCGACTGGCAGATAAAATGGGATCTCGCCTCGAGGATGAGACGGAGATTTGGAATGGTTCATTGAAGAACACAGATGAGACAAGGACAGACCAGAGAATCAGTGAAAAGAGCCTGACTCACACAAACTGCTGTAAGCTATCAGAGAAGCCAAGCCCTAACCCAGGGGAGCTATCAGCACTGCTGCCTCACATCCTGATGCCCTTGATGGCGTTTGTGCATGCTTTCAGGAACATCATACCAATCCTCTCAAAGTGGACACTGGCGGCTAGTGTTGCGTCATATGTGAGCTCTCAGCCGTATTCAGCGAACCGTTTACACAATAAACCAACTGGCATGGGCTGTCAGCTCTCCTGTATTCAAGACGCTTCAATTCAAATCAGTAGATTTTATGCTTTAATTACTGTTCTGTCTTATATAGGGACCAATAATCCATCTTCCATAACCATGCACAGGGGACACCCTGCTCACACACACACACACACACACACACACACGCATTTGTATTTCCATCTTTGTGAGGACTGTCCATTTATTTCTATGGGGAAAAATCCTAATGCCAATCACAACACCCTTAATCCCTACCCAGCCCTGACCTTAACCATAAGTAACCAAATAAAATACAATTTTAACTTTCTTGGTTGTATTCATGGATTCTTATAAAATGAAATCTTAAATAGTGCCTGAAACTTAACCATATGTAACAAAACAAAATACAAGATTTTGGCAGTTTTGCTGTATTAATTGAAAACACTGATTTTTTTTTTATAAAATCAAGTTTCCCCACAAGGTGAAAATAAGTTTCTTTTTTTTTTTATAAATCATATTGTGGGTAATTTGGTCCTAACATTCACTGGCTGTCTTGACTTCCTGCATGAAATAGCAGTTTCCTTCTGTGTTGTTGGTTTGTCTTTAATGTCATTGCTGTCTGATTCCTCATTGCCCTGCATTTGGAAAGGACCCCAGTACCTAAAAATAAAAATCCTTTTCACTTTCCAGCCCTGTGTCACGTGGTTTTGGTCTGTTTTCTGGCATGAATAGGGACAGGCTCACATCATGCTAAGGCAACTTCACTGAAACAGCAAATTCCAGTAAATAATTGTCAGCATCATGTTTATCCAGCTGACCCTATTTATACTCAATAGACTAATCAGTCACATCAGGACCAGCTGAGCTTCATTAATTAAGCTGTTTGTCAGTGTGGCGTTGGTGCATTATTCACCATAGCAACACAGAAATCTCTGATGCCCTTCAGACAGTTAAACAAAGGAAGCGCTTCTATCTTTAGTGCACCAGGAAAGCAAATCAATGGAATTCTTCCATGATCGATCAGGTTCCATTGGCAAACACCAATTAAAAAGGCAATTAGCATTTTAAATGTTACAGTTTAATCAGTATCTTTAAATATTGTCAGCAGGTAAAATAATGGTGAAGGAGCTTCAATGTTTTTGTCTATTAATCTGTACATTAATAAATTGCTTTAGATATATTTGAAGTCAGCCAATACCTGAAATGATTACTACAGCAAATAATTATCTCAGATAATAAAAACTATCCATCCATCCCTCCATCCATCCATCCACCTTCTGTAACGGATTGTCCTATTTATGGCTGCAGGGGGGTCCAGAACCTATGCTGGAGGCTATGGGCACAAGGCAGGCAATAACCCAGTATGGGGTGCCAACCCATCACAGGGCACAAGGCAGGGAATAACCCAGGATGGGGTGCCAACCCATCGCAGGGCACAAGGCAGGGAATAACCCAGTATGGGGTCCCAACCCATCACAGGGCACAAGGCAGGGAATAACCCAGTATGGGGTGCCAACCCATCACAGGGCACAAGACAGGGAATAACCCAGGATAGGGTGCCAACCCATCGCAGGGCACAAGGCAGGGAATAAACCAGGATGGGGTGCCAACCCATCGCAGGGCACAAGGCAGGGAATAACCCAGGATGGGGTGCCAACCCATCGCAAGGCGCAAGGCAGGGAATAACCCAGGATGGGGTGCCAACCCATCACAGAGCACAAGGCAGGGAATAACCCAGGATGGGGTGCCAACCCATCGCAGGGCGCAAGGCAGGGAATAACCCAGGATGGGGTGCCAACCCATCGCAGGGCATACTCATACATCAGTCACACACACTCGCACTAATAACTATAATAACAGTAATTTGCTGTTATAATATAGCATACGATTAAAAAGCAGAGATATTGTTCTATAGTAAACTAAGCATAGTCTATACCACTGCTTCATTTGCATGGACACTGATAAACAATCCCCATTACATACCTAGCATTTTGCTGAATTTACTTTTTGCATAAACACTCCTATTTCTATAGCAGACACTTTTGCCCAGAATGATGTACAGTTCAGAAGGAAAGGATTTGACTGTTTCCAAGGTAATCGGAGTTTAAGGACCATGCTCATGTGAAACCATTCTTTTTGCAATGGGATTTGAACCAGCAACCTTCCAATCACAAACGTGGTGTCTAAATTGACTGAGTCACACACCACACACCTTTAACTATACCCTTTCGAAGGAATTTTACCAAACCAAATCACATCATCGAGAAACGGTTGCATCTTCATTAACGACAGGGATTTTTTTCTTACATTAAAATTATGTAAGAACACTCTCCATAGAGCTAAAGGCGATAACTTATTTGGCTTGTTTTCATGTTTTAGAATAATACATAATAAAACCTGCTAAGAAGCTTTTCTGCCATCTTCCTGCATCCTCATGGTCATCTGGAGCGGTTGTGGGAGTTAAGCCTGCATCACATGACTGCAGAAGGCAGCAACAATCCAAATCCCAGGTTAAGCTGTGTAAGCAAACAGAGCAGACCACCAGCCAAGCCCCCGCCCTGACCAGACCTCCAAGGCTAGCGTCTGCAAACATTTGTTTTCGGTAGTGATGCTCACTGATCCTGAATTTCAATGACTCTTTCAGACACAGACAGGGGTAACCTAAATGTCTCCAGGCTACACGGTGGTCTGCACTTAGCAGATATACATGCCACAGAACCTACAGTATACATTGCTGCATATTGCTACTTAACCATCGGTCCCATTAGAGCAGTGATACTCAAACAGTTAGGTTGAACAGTTTTAAAAGCGCCCACAAAATCAATCACAAACACAATTGAGGAAACGCAGTAAGTATTTCAGAATGATAATAATACAAATAATGATTTTATTTCTTGTGAGTAATGTCATATGATGAGGGATATAATCATGTGGATGGACTTAAAAATGGGCATTCAAAGACTTGTCCACAGGATTGGAGCTGGGGGCACCAACACTATAGATGGGATGGCGCACACACACACATGCACACTCAAAACTTTAAAAAAATGTATGTATAATCCATCTTACTGCTGATGCATCTTTCAGCTGAACTGATATATGCATATAATTTATTTTGAAAATTCAAAATTCAATGCTTATGTATTGCTCATAAATTTCAGTTTAGTGAACTTTAACTTTCTATTGGTCGCTAGTTATAAATTAATAAATGAGGAGGATGCCAATGTATCTTATTGTAAATAATAATAATAATAATAATAATAATAATAATAATAATAATAAGATCTCTCCACAACATTCATAAGGGCCATTTTTACCTACTGCGCTTATAACAGATGATCATATAATATTATAATATAGTACACTGACTACTTTGAATTTGAAGGAAATTTGACATATATTTGAATGCATTCATTGCGCGATTCTCCGGAACATTTAATTTCTGCTGGTGGACAGTATTACAGGAGTAGTATGCTCCAGAATTAATTTCACCATTTCAAACTGGTGTATTATGGCCGCAGGCAGGAGGTGAAACCTGGTTATCGAGAGATAGAGCTGAATGCCACTGTCCCGCAGAACCAGAGTAGGACAGCTTCTGGTTTACGGTAATGGACGGACAGATGAGGAGAGCTACAGTAAGCGCCATTTCCCCGGCTGCGGTGTGCACTGGGGAGCGCTTTTGCTAAGGGTAAGTATGCGACAAGCCGCGCATTATGCGTTTTTATACGCACAGCTGCGGGGGCAAAGAAGTGCCTACCGGCAGAGGATAATGCACGTCTAATGCACAGCTTGGCGTGCCTTAGCCCTTTTATACCACAACCACTACATGTTACGCTTACACGATTGCTCCTAAAGACCGAAAACGCATTTATCAGTAAAACCACTTCACTTGGCCAATGACAAAACCTTTTTATAGTTTCCGTTCATTTTAAACTGTGTTCTACTTATGGAATTTCACGTAACATTAGGTTAATTACCTTTATCTACTACTGTGATTTGCCTGGATGACACTATACATATAGTATCCATTTATGGAATAGTAATTAACACCCCTCTGACCAATCAGATTAGAGAATTCAACATCGCGGTTGTATAATGGGATATTAAGCGTTACGTACGGCAGGACGGGGAAACCTGGCATGGATTCATGGATGGCAATGCAGAAAAAACACAGTGTGTGGCCCCCTCCCCCAGTCGAAAGTAGGCTACAACTGCCATCATCTATCAATGAGCAGACCCTATTTTTCTTGTGCTCATTGTCCTCACATTTACTCCGTTCCAGTCACCATATTGGATGCAGGTAATATCCCTTCACAATCAATGCTCCCACCCAGACACATCCCATTAGGCATACAAAATAAATT
>JAODKN010000104.1:1056338-1080902 GCA_026774425.1 Petrocephalus zakoni | reverse complement strand
AACAGTAATAAAAGAGAGTAAACCTTTAGTCCAAGAGTGACATTCAAATATAAACATAAATCTTTTCCTTATTCAAAACTGTAATACATGCATCTGGCTAAGTGTGCATCTTACCTTCCAACCCTGCTCTTGAAAGATGGTCTGGCCCCGTGTCCTGTTGTGCTGGGGGCTGGTTGTGGTGGTGGGGGGCTATGGAACGAGAGCCTGTCTAGACAGAAAATGAGACTTGGCACCTGACTTTATTAGCATACAGCCTGGTGATACAGCACATCATCCCCAGAATCATTTGTATCCTCATCCATGTGGCATAAACTGAGTGAGCCGACAAACCAATGGATGACCATATCCATTCATAAACTGATGAATCCTAAATTACCTTCCATGAAAGAAATTGCGAGAGAAAATGAACGAAAGCGCTTCATTTTAAATGGTAAATATTAATTTAACGGTTCAGTGGCACAGAGGAGAAGTTGTATGAACTTGTATGGACTTGGAAATGGAACAAAAACCTGGACATGTCATAAAGTAGCTACTGTTATAAACCTCCTTTTGGCCTGTACTTTCATCCTGGTCCTTAGCTTCACTAAGGGGAATAAAAATTGGACAGAATTTGCCAATTACTGTCATTTTAGTGGCAAATTGAAAATAAATAAATTCTCTATTTAATAGCTAGAATTAAAAACTTAAACATTAATGCATAAACTGCCGATGAACAAAAATCATGCAAGAGCCATGACACATTATAGACGAGCAGCAGTAGATACGACCAGAAAGTGACGTGTGCTCCCATGTCATGAATTATGCTATATTACAATGTTAGAAAAGGGATCATTCCCTAATGCATTTGTATGCCTTCCGCTTAACACAATATCTCATGGGGATATAATAGTCAAATCATTCACCTCAGTTCATATTAAATTGTGCCAATAATAGACCAAATTCAACTCTGAGAATCCTAGTAATGCTATCAACCTCAGGCTGACCCGCAGAGTCAGCATCACCGCATCTTATTACACTTTGCGGCTCCGGTTATTAATTAACCCCATAACTTCAGCTCTCAATTAATCAACCTTCTATCATCTTATTACACAGCATTCTCACTGAGCACAGCTGGATAAAATATATCGGTTCAGTGTCCTGTCTCTTTTGCACCAGTTCCTAAACTAAACTAAGAAAGGTTGAGGTGGCAGGACTACAACACTGCAAAGTTGGCTGCAAAGGAGGAATTCTTAGCTAGGCTATCAAGTCTGTTGGCAATGTTCATATCTTGAAAAGGAATTAACAATGCTAAGGCCTTGTCTTATTCGCTCATCCCAAATTAGTTGAGAAGCTTGAAATTCCCACCAGGAAGTCTCGCTTGAATGACTGACATTCTGTCTGTTGACTGAAGAACGGTGACCACAGTGTTACTGTGACGGGCACCGCTTGGTGAATGCTATGCCTTAAAAATAGCAATTTTTAACTGCTTCAGAAACATAGAGTAGAAAACGGAAGGCGAAAGCCAAATCATAAATCCTTCTTGCTTTGTGTGTAGCCAAAACCTTCTCCCCGACAAAGGCGATAATCGCCAGATAGTGACTGACAGATATCAACACCGGGTAACTTGTCTGATATATTCAATTACCGATAGTATCGTCATATTTCCCTGTATATCTGCCTACCATGTGATGCTGACAGTGAACAATAAGTGGATGAACGATGGATTATTCTCCATTAGTGGTAAACAATAACATTCTCAGGGATTTACAACACTTAGGACTTGTATGGTCTCAAGGTCACTTTTAAGATGGTTTCCTCTCCCCTGTCAGACATCTGTAGACAGAGATATTGATTTCTGCTGCTCCTCCCATTTACAATGCCTCTGGAGGAAAATGATAATTATTGCAATTAGAACCCAGCTAATTAGAGCCTTGTTGGTGCCAAAATGGGCATGGAATTCTGACAGATTAAACGACATTCAGATAATGGATCTGAAATGACAAAACAACACATCTTTGAGAAATCATTAACCTCACACCATAAATAGAAACCCCCCAAATCCAGATTTTAATTACAAAAGGAAATGTCAGAGACCAGAGGCCTACTCTGATTGGCTACAGCTGCTGTTGGCGAGGCCCCCAGCTCAAGGCTTCATTCCTGGCAATTATTAACCTCATCCCAAAAGCCAGTGTTTATTGCTCAATATTGTTTGATTATTCATAACACATGTCCCACTGAACCCATTTTCACACAAGAGATTGCAATACGGCATGTTCCACACCATCCTGATCTGTAGACTTGTCTGATGTGTGAGCATGTTTCTACATGAACGGCTCTTGGGAAGGCCCATCCAAAACATTTCTCTATTTAGATTTTGTTTCAACCAGCCTCACACTCTGTAACTGTGCCTCTTTATACTCAACTGGCTGGTTGAAACTAAATCTTGGTCTGGATTTTTATCATGAAGTATTCACCTCTGCCTTCTTGAGGTAGATTGTGAAGCTCTGATTATAACATGGATCAGAAAAATGGATAAAAAGGTATTTTTCTCTGGCTGAATATTTCTCTACAGATATGACAGTCATGACAGGACTGGGGAGCACAGGACTGGGAAACACTTAAATACAAGGCTAACAAAGGGGTAAATGAGAGGCAGCTGTGAATGGTTACCAGGAGGGCAAGAACAAGAGGCAAGATAAACGAGCATCAGGCATGGCTTGTTTAAAGCCACGCCCAACGGAAACACAGGGATCGCACACGTTGGGCAGGGCTAAACACGACAGTGAGTTAGTTAACGTCTTGAATTTGTGAGGAGAAATCTGAGAATTGTTCTGGACCCTCAGATAAGTTGAATAACATAACTGGGAAAAATGATAAATGGTGAATTTATATGATCAATGCATTGTGCAGGGTCAAAACAACAATGCAGTAACAACTAAGTAATAGACTTTAAACTGAGGCAGATTCAACAGAGTGTCTGGAAGCTGTGTATGTATGTGTATATATATATATATATATATATATATATATATCACTGTTACCTCGCGCCTCACAGACTAGGGTTCAAGTCTCTGCAAGGGTTCCATGTGTGTGGAGTTTGCATGTTCGCCCCGTGTTATAGTGGGGTTTCCTCAGCGTACTCCGGTTTCCCCCCACAGTCTGAAAACATGCTGAGGCTAACTGGAGGAGTTATCAAATTGAATGGTGTGTGAATGTGCCCTGCGATGGGCTGTCCCCTGTCCTGGGCTGTTCCCTGCCTTGTGCCCTGTGATGGGCTGTCCCCCGTCCTGGGCTGATCCCTGCCTTGTGCCCTGCGATGGGCTGTCCCCCGTCCTGGGCTGTGCCCTGCCTTGTGCCCTGCGATGGGCTGACCCCTGTCCTTGGCTGTTCCCTGCCTTGTGCCCTGCGGTGGGCTGACCCCCGTCCTGGGCTGTTCCCTACCTTGTGCCCTGCGATGGGCTGTTCCCCGTCCTGGGCTGTTCCCTGCCTTGTGCCCTGCGATGGGCTGACCCCCGTCCTGGGCTGTTCCCTGCCTTGTACCCTGCGATGGGCTGACCCCCGCCCTGGGTTGTTCCCTGCCTTGTGCCCTGCGATGGGCTGACCCCTGTCCTCGGCTGTTCCCTGCCTTGTGCCCTGCGATGGGCTGTCCCCCGTCCTGAGCTGTTCCCTGCCTTGTGCCCTGCGATGGGCTGACCTCTGTCCTGGGTTGTTCCCTGCCTTGTGCCCTGTGATGGGCTGACCCCCGTCCTGGGCTGTTCCCTGCCTTGCCTTGTCCCTGTAGCTTCTGGAACAGGCTCCAGAACCCCCGCAACTCTGAACAGCATAAGCGGTTTCAGAAAATGGATGGATGGGTTATACCATGCAAGGCGAGGTTTTGTCCTCAGAGGATGGCCAGGATAATCTTTATAATTAGCGTAAAACAACTAAATTGGTATGTCTGTTGATTTAGCCGGTCAGGCCCGAGTGCCTCACCAGATGGATCGTCGATAGGCGGGTTGATTTATCTGACACTCTGGAAGGGGCTGGAACACGGGGGGAATGTGAGCCTGGCTCTGCTTTCCTGGCTGTAAGGTACTTCAGTCCCCACTGTGTCGATTCAGAGCTCATGTCCATGGCTGAGCTCATCACTCTCCAGGCATGCAGCTGTGGACAGTTACTTGTTGAAGGTGTCAAAATGATTGTTTTTTTTTTGTTCACCCAGCAATTCATGGTAACTTAAGTTTAAAGTTTAAATTATCGCACACCTGTATTATGTTTTTACAACTAAGAAGGGCCCATTTCTGTGTAATATATTAAACTGCTGTTTTCGATTTGAAAAATAAAATCTACTCTGCGGAATTCTCTAATCTGTAGAAAACAAACATATAGAAATGCGCTCTAATCTCTCAGCCAAGCAAATTAACCTTTAAGCAATTACTGCATAGCCTGTTTTCATCAAAGTAAGTGATATTGACTAAAAATGACTTTTTCCCCAAAACAAGACCCTCATATTAACTTTATGAGGCAGGAAAGCTTTGGCTGACAATTAGTATTAACAGTTTTTCAAATAAAAGCCAACCAATTTTAAAAGCAAATTAACTGTTTGACAGCATTGCTCATTATAATTGACCAGGATAACAGTGATCCATTTAATTCAAAAGGATTTTTTTCTGGTTTTGCCCAAATCCTATTCAGAGAATATTAAAGAGGAGTAACATTTATATACATAATGTTAACATTGTTTATCCATCCATCCATCCATTAGCTGTAACCAATTGTCCTATTCAGGGTCGCGGGAGGACCGGACCCTCTCCCCGAGGCTAGGGAAGCACGGATGGGGTGCCAACTCATGGCAGGGCACTCTCACACACCACATTAAAAGTGTGACTTTTTTATTGTGTCTCATGAGAAACAAAGTTCCCAGGATCTGGGGGTGAATTTTGCAAGCATTTGCAGAAGGACTCCAGGTAGTTGCCAATACCTGCAAGTAGCTTTCAAATTATTCACTTTCTGTAAATATATGACCCTTTTGAGACAGACTAGACTGGTGCTCTCTGTGATTATGAGAGATCCTACAGTCGTTTCAGGGAATAAGGGAGCTGTGCCCCACTTCCAGAAAAAATGGGCTGTCTATAGTCTTCAAAAGAATAAAATGGGCTGTCTATAGTCTTCAAAAGAATAAAAACATGCATCAGTGACCACAGAGAGGGGCAGGGCCAAAGGCCAATGGTGCACGAGGGCCAATTAATGGTGATTAGAATGAGGACATAGGAGTGGGTAGATTGGGGCTAGGGTTTGGGCTAGGATGTGAGGGTTAGGATTAGGGCTAGGATGTGAGGGTTAGGGCTAGGGTGTGAGGGTTTGGTGCTTGGATCTGAGGGGTAGGGCTAGGATGTGGGGGTTAGGGTCAGGCTAGGATGTGAGGGTTAGGGCTAGGATGTGGGGGTTAGTGTAAGGGCTAGGGTGTCAGGGTTAGGGTAAGGGCTAGGATGTGAGGGTTAGGGTTAGGTTCATGGCTAGGATTTGGGGGTTAGGGCTAGGATGTGAGGGTTAAGGTCAGGGCTAGGATGTGAGGGTTAGGGTTAGGGTTACGGTTAGTATTCAGGGGTTAGGGTTAGGGCTAGGATGTGAGTTTCCGGATTGGTTGTGGTGGCCCAGCATAGGTTTAAAGTTTGTTTTTGCATCGCATGTGCCACGGTTTTCCCCCTTGGCTGGGCCATGTTGCCTGGCACTGATGTCCTGCCTCCTCTCAGATCCTTTGGATGTGAAATGAGTGGCTTGGGCATTGAGTGATATTGAGTGATGTTGGCAGTATTTGCATATGGTCTTAGAAGTTGTTCATCAAATTTCAAACAAATGTGGGCCTCTTAATGTGTATACTAGGGGTGGGCCTCCAACAATTTTCATGCAAGGGCCAAATTTCATCAGTTAAGATACACTGTGTCCCATGGTGATGATGGTGGTCGTGGTGGTGGGGTGTTGGTAGGGGGTTCTCTGATGATTCATTTTGCTGACTTGGGTAAATATATTTCAGTCATTATCAATTATTCAATTGTATTTCAGACCGGATGTGGATGAGACCAACACTTGGTAATGTACAGTATATTGATTCTATAGCTGGATGATCACATATACATACACATATATTTGTCAAAACATTTAATGACTGTTATTACTATATAATTATGTTTCTTTAAATTGATGAGTTGATCAAGAGACTTTTGTAACTACATTTAATGTTCATTTATGACTGTAAAAGAAAATTTTTTAAGTTAAATGGTTTATTACAGATAAAACATTATCAACAGCTTTATTCACTCTCATTTAATCTTTAATTTTCATCAGAATTTTTGGATAATGTATGTATGTTAATCGTGCAGTACAAGAGAAAGCTCATTATAATGTTTTAGCTCTGAAAGGTTAAAGTCAAATATTGTTGCACGCGATGAAAAAGAGATTAAGATTTCCGGAAGGTGAAAAAGCTTTACTTACAAAAGGGCAGAAATCTTTATTCATGCTAAAGGCTAAGAGCTATATTTTTGTAAAAAAAATAGTTAATGCCTAATTGACTACTTTAATAAACATACAGATTTTAGCGTTTCAGACCACTTTCAAGGAAGCAGTTAAGAATGACAGATCCAGAACAGTCAAAGTGAGGTACTAGTATTCAGGAGCAGGAATGCTCCAATTGCAGGTCGGCCCAAAACATGCCATATACGAGCATGCAAACACAAAGATACGCAGTGGTTAGCACTGTTGCCTCATGTCTATGGGACCACAGTTCCATAGTGGCTCTATGTGTGTCTCATGTCGTCCATGTTCTCCTCATGTCACTGTGGGTTTTCCTCTGCGTTCTCCGGTTCCCTGCCTCAGTACAAAACTGTGATTTGTACTTGTGAAATTGTCCTTAGGTGTGAATTGTGGGGGGTCTCTGCCCTATCCTGGGTTATTCCTTGTCCCCATGGCTTCTGGGAATAGCGCTGGACCTCTGTATAGGACACATGGGTATAGAAGATGAATAAGTTCATTTTTGGAAACAAATAATGAAAAGATACCACTGGAGTTGAATAAAAAGCTAAAATAGTATGATATTAATTGACTGTTACTGAGTGACTTTCAGAGCTTT
The DNA here is from genome assembly GCA_026774425.1 of Petrocephalus zakoni. NCBI lineage: Eukaryota > Metazoa > Chordata > Actinopteri > Osteoglossiformes > Mormyridae > Petrocephalus > Petrocephalus zakoni. The sequence goes on along the minus strand of JAODKN010000104.1, from coordinate 1,073,818 downwards.
GAAAGTATGATCGTGGTCTATTATTCTGTTGTAGATTATTGTGGCCATTTATTTTTTGACCTCTTGGAATACTGGCATCCTGTCCCTGGAGTATCTCTGCTTTGCGGGATAGGCTACACATTCACTGCGACCTTGTAAAACATGACCTTGCAATGAGTAAGGTGTATAGATGGAGAGGTAGTGGTTTTCCATGCATACTTTGGTCTTGCAGAAAGATGATTCTGAGGTGATAGCATTACTGGCTTTTCATTTGAACACTACGTCTACCTTCTTGACTGTAGAATCGCCAAGGTCTTTAGATGACCTGTGTACCCTTAATTTGCTTACTTATTTAGGAATATTTTTCAGTAAAGGGCATTCTATACTTACGTAGTCTGGTATTATACAAAGCACTGTAATTAACTCTAATTGGGCGCCATTTATGGTTTTTCTAAGGATGCTTGTTTAGGTGTAGGCTATTTATGAGGCATGGTCCATCAAAGGGACCTCCATGGCAATAGCAGGATGTCTGATAAACAGCCCATGAATCTCAATAATAAGATACTGAAGAAAACCATTTTCTTTGTGTGGGAAAAGCTGTTACTCATATCTAGCCTCACACTTGCTGAATAGAGGCCATGTATATAATTCTGATGTACCATTGCATGCTGCTCACTTCTCTGCAGGCTACTCAATCTGCAGACCATTCAGACTGCAGCGTGTGGGAGGTTTGCCCAGAAAGCGCTCATCTACTCAGCATCCCCAGCTATTAGGCCAAGCTATGGCTTGTTTTAGCTTTAAGCTAAATGTGTAGGATTTCTCATTTTAGCTAATTCATGAGTAAGTACTGAAGTCAAATTATTAATATTGTTCAACAATGAATGTTATAAGATTTATTCTCTGGCCAATTGTGACCAGACCACCATACAAAATGACACGATAATGCAGCTACTTACAAGTTTCTCTCAGCATTGTGTACATCAGAGTAATGGCTGCCTTTCCAGAAGGGTATAGCCATACCTCTTTGCTGTCAGGTATAACACCAGGCAGCATTTTGCAATCAGGACAATAGGAGATAAATAAAATAAATAACAATAAAAAAAAATTAAAGCCACAGTGTGCATGAAAATTTGAATATGAGAATATAAGAAGAATGTGTTTTAACTAGGTTTCATAGCTAATGAATATAACTGCCAAATTAGCCAGGAAGAGTCATGTGGAAAGAACAGGGTGATGCTGCACATTGTACTGCCCTTATTTTACAAAGAGAAAATACATGGTATGTATGTTATAGTCCTGGATAAGAAGGAGGCAGCAAGTATCTTACAATATTTTAGAATACTAGAATTAGCGATTGCATATATTGTAGTATCAGCTACACTGAAAAAAAGTATAGTTTATGGCAGCTTAAAGCCTAAATATAGGTTGAATAAAACATATTACATCCGGTTTAATTTTTATTTAACTGGGAAAACATCCTCAAGGCTGCAACCAAGGCTTTAAGTTACTATACAAATTACAAAGAAGACTAGCCAGTATTAGTGTTAGTTATGATGGGCTGGAAGCAGTATTCAGTAACAGAAGGCCACCAATGGGCACTAATAAGGTTTTGGATTTTTTGGTTTTGACTGTTTTGGAGGTCGAATTTAAAATGAACACCCCCCACCCCACCCCAAATCAAGAAATTTTACCATGGCCTAGGGCAAAATGTCTAATTTTTATGGTGTATATGTTTACCTACTTGCTAATATTATAGGATATCCATGTCCTTTATCGCATACCACTTAGTGGGTTCATACCTCAAGAAGAAACATGGCAGTTATTATAACCCATTTTATTCCGAACCCAGAAACTGGCATACCCCCCAAAAATGCATATTGCTCTAGAACCACTTGGACTACAGGCATAATCATGGTTTCATTTGAAAGTGTCAGTTATACTGAGTAAAACACTGTAAATTATTATAATTTTTTGTGTGGCCAGAATTGCTGTTCTGTGTCCTTGTTGCCCTGTACACCTTTTTGTCAAGCACTTCTCTGTTTCAGTAAAATTTCTGATTCTGGATTATAGTGTTTACTGAACATCTAAATTACCGGAAAACATGCCAGTTTTTCAGATTTTTTTACATTTCATCCACTGTGAGACACTTGGTGCAGATGGTTTACTTTTTATATAAAAAACTTGCCAAGCACCATTTACTTAGTTTTAAACAAACATTTCTTTGATGTAGACATGACATTTAGCCTATCAGAAGGACACTCTGAGTAGGTGGTTCCTAATTTATATTCATCTTGTAGAGTTTGACTGACATGTTGTCAGACTGGTCTAAACAGGCATGTCACTAACCGTCGAGTGTCAGTAAATAATATACCGGATTTTTTTGGAAATATAAAAATACAGATTTTGCAAACCTTGCAAATGTAAATTCCTTGCACAGATGGGCAAAAAAATAAATTATTAAAGGAAAATCTTTGGTGTCTTCAGTAAAGTATTGTCACAACTGAAGATGGAGGATTTTGATTGGCTCTTTGCCACGTGCTTGGGGGCATTTACGCTGGATGCAGTGCGGTGGCCTACTGCCATAAGGGCAGATGGTGCCTTTGAATGAACATTTATGGAACACTGATGCATTTTAGACAAATGGCTTCTCGGATTGTTTGTATTTTTGTGATAGATTCTCACAAGTTACTATTTTAAACCAAAAAACATCTACAAAAAGTTATTGAGGTTTTAGTGGTGGCCAGATCTTTCCTGTGGCGTTTCTTCTCTGAGTTTCTCTGCTTGCCTCTATTTAAAACCCTTTTGTTGCCCATAAGACATGGAAGTGGAAGCTTAACTTGTAAGGTATCCATGCCTTGGAGATTCAGACTGCTCTCCGTGCTGCTGAAGCCACATCCATTATGAACAGTGCTGAATGGACAGTTCCTGCTTCCCGAAGTAGCGGTGCTGAAGAGACAGCGCAGGCTTCCGGTGGAAATGCTGCTGAATGCTCTCAGCTCCGTGCCTTCGCACAGCTGACCATCATTTGCAGAACTGACGTCATCCCTAAGTGTTAGGGACTATACCCAATGTAGGGCCATGAAAAGGAGGAGGAAGGCAAAATGAATGAGAAATCCACCGACCTCCTATGGAACAAGCAGACAAAGAATATAAATATATATATATATATATATATATATATATATACATATACATACAAATATACACATATATATATTTGTGTATGTGTGTATGTATATATGTATACATATACATGTATATGCATGTATATATCTGTGTGTGTGTTATGTAAATTATAAATAATACAACAAAAGATACCAGGAATTTCCTCCACTCTCTAAAAATGTACTGGTATCTGGTTAGATAGATAGTTGAACACTGCTTCAGTTCCCAAACCACTCCTCAGGGGCACCTCAACCATTCCATGTATTCAATACATTTGACATCTAGCTCAAGTAATTAAGTAATTGAATGAGTTTTAAAAAGTCAATGAGTTATTAATTAGTCATATGAGTTGGGGTAGTGGTCAAGTCGGATATATTGGGTGTATTGATTGGTTGCTGGAAACACTGGGGTGACTTTAGGGGACTTTAGGGTTAGGGTTATTTGTTGTATCACTCAATGTATATAACACATACACACACACACACACACACACACACATATATATATATATATATATATATATATATATATACAAATACACACACAAACATACAAATATATTTTTGTAATGCGTGTGTGTACTGTATGTAGGGTGTCGTAATCTGTTTCTGTCAGCCACGCCACGTTCCCTCTTGGCCAGCAGATGGCGCTGGCCATCCTGCTGGCCACCACTATGTTTAATTGTCTCCAGCCCTTATGCGTCAGTCACTTCACCTGCCTCTCTTTGGCCTCTCGTTAACTTACCATGTTCCAACATATTTACGTGTTTGAGTATGAATAACCTAGTTACATTTGGTATTTTTATATAATACACCATTAAGGCAGCGGTAAAAAACAAATTTAAAATTTGTCAAAACAAATTTTAAGATTTAATTTCAGAAATGATACTAAATTAAAACCAAGGCAGCCTAAAAGATTATAATTTTGTAGCAATTTAAATGGCAATCACAGGTTTGAAAACGTTCATATGATGCGGCATAATATAATACAAATTCACATGATTTGGTGCCTCACAGCTGGAAGTGAAAATTAAGACTCATAGTAAACCTTTGGCCAACTAGATTTTTCTATCGTCATCAGCATTATTTACATTCAGTTGGTATGTCTGCCAACTACAGTGTAAATGATTGCATGTACGAAAAGTCTGAATCTCCCGTGACAAAATCACCGTGAAATTAAGGATTTTGAATGAAAGTTAAGGACTGGATGGATTGTTGCACTGTGTCATATGCCTTCCAGTGCAAGTCGATAGGTTATTTTCACACTCACTACACCAGTTATTGTACAGTATGCTGACCGTTAGGAGTCATGGGGTCAAGCCTTTATTGGGGCCAGTTGTCTTGAAGCTATGATGTTTCTCTGCACCAGTAATCATATGTCTGAAGTCATGCTTTAACCCCAAGACTGTGCAGCTCCTTTGGATTAAAAAAATGCTTGAGAAAAGGATTTCATAAAGCCATTATAATAGGATTGACAAATTTGCCATATATGATCAAGTTAGAAACACTACATTTTTAGCCTCAAGTGTGACATGAACCAAGTTTACTGAATTTTGAGAAGAACCCTTCAAGAATGCTATATTATTCTCATCGGCTACCAGAATGTGATCGGTGTTGAAATGCAAATCACAGAAGTAAAGCTTGCTGTTACAAAGACTTAGACTGTCACAACAACAGAATGAAGGGCCACATACTGGGCATGTGAAGTGGAGTGAAACTGGATTTGGGAAAATGCAAAGTGGGAAACATGACTGTAAATCAGATAAAAATCTCCCCAAGTTAAATGAAACAAAGTAGGATTTATGGGGTATTGGCTCAGTACTTATGTTTGTGCATATTTCCCATATAAGCAAACACAGATAATTCCAATCTGCAAATAGGCATCAGTTTAAAGTGGCATGCAAATACAGATACAGAAACAAACATATAACATGACCAAAGGATAGGCCATGTGACAGTGTCCAGATCGTTATGCCTCCTTACCTGTGCTCCCAGGTGGGACGATGATGGCTTGGCACTCTTTGGACCCTTTGGAGCCTGAGACTCACTGGGTCTTTGACATACCAGAGCACAGAATGACAGGAACAGGAACAGGAATGACAATAGGAACCTTCCAGGAGCCTTAATTATGCTTCCATATATGCAGTGTGCGTGTGTATATATGTATGTATAAATTGCAAACTTTCAAACACCACTGTGTGTGTACATACAGTATATATATCTAATCTTATAAGCAAAAACGAAATTAGTTCAGTATGAACAACTTTTAGAAAAAGTCATAATTATTTTCATCCTTCATTTTGCTTTTTTCAAGTATTATGTATGAGACATTACGAATGATGTAAAACCACAAAAGATGACTTTGTGTGAAATTAATTACTACAGACAAGCGACGTAAAGTCGGGTTTAACGTGCTGAAATAATGTAAACCAGGGTACTACTACATAAGGTTTCTGAACCCTTTAAATTTTCTATATTGTTATATGAAACTGACCTAAAACGTCATACGATTTTCAATTCCGGAACAGTCTGTCCAGGCGGTTGGCTTTGCCCTGTGTCGCTTCTCTCAACAAACGCCCATGTAAATCTCAATGGGCTTCCCTCCACTAGCAACCACGGGCCATTTGACAAGAAATACATGGCGTAAATTAAACTGGTATATGTCATGTCTTTGTGGCCGCTGGCTCATTCTCCTCATTGACAGCTACAGTGCCAACCCCTCAGAAGGTGAGGAAAAGAAAAAAACAAATAAACAAAAAAAAATGAACAAAAAACACGGGTGTTATCTGCCGATAAAAGCAGCACACAACCAAGCAGCATCTCCAGTTTCCTGACAGATTCTTCCTGGATTTCTGTAATACGTCGCACAGGGTGCCAAATTTAATCTTGGTAGCTCTTTCTGGGGGCTCCATGCAGCCTCGTGTCTTATGGTGATACAGTCACTCGCTATAAAATACATTTCCAAGAAAGTTGGGTGCCTTCCAAAATGTGATACCATTTCTTCCACAAGCTAGAAAAACCGAGGTTAACAGACACAAATTCTGATGGGAAGAAATGTAGGGCTTATGCTGCACAGTATTTAAAGTATGTAATCTTGTGAATACACACTTCAAATGTCAGCAAAACATCCAGCCATCCATCCATCCATCCATCCATCGTCTAATCTCTTATCCTGGTCAGGCTCGTAGGTTCAGTATAACATTTAGCTTTAAAGTACATTCATCTATTTTTGATGACTGCTTATCTAGCATAGGGTTAAGATGGATCTCGTTCCTGCTCCAGGAAGCACAGGGCATGTGGCAGAGAATAACTGGGAAAGGTTGCCAGTTCTACCCCTATGACTGATAATAAAATATCTACTTGAATAAAGAGGTGAATGGATGTGTTTTAGCTGCTTGCAAACCACTCGTTTGGTAACTAAATAACTAGCACTCATTTTCTTTGGTGGCACCAATTAGCATGGCAGACTAACATGCTAATCCAATGATAAGATTTTAGAAGATCACAAGGAAGCTTTAAGAATCCATACCTGCAAGCACAGGTAAACCAAAGACTGAGAACTGGTTAGACTGGAATACAAATCGAACATCCATAAACTTCTTGTCTACAGTAAGAATGAATTAACATGCAGTAAAGTCAATTTACTTCTCTCTCTTTTGCAAATCCAGTGACTGGTGAGGATTAACAGACTTCTGCATGAAACTGAAAAGACTTGATAATTGATGTTCTTCATGTACTTCAGTTAGATAGAGCCTGAAGTGAAAATTGAGGACTATGATAAATAAACATAAAAGAAGTTAAATCAATCCAGGAAACAAAGGATATAGTGATAATGGAAAGAAAGTATACCATAGTTTACCATAGCATAGCATAATGCCAGGATACAGAAACATACCGGAGCAGCAAAATCTTGCAGTTTCCCCTGGTATTGTTTCATACAAAAATTGAAGCTGTCTGTAGGACACAATCATCAGCATTAAATATAATTTATTAATAAGTGAACTAGCTAAAGGATCTTAGACTTCTGTATAAAGTGATGTGAACCACCTGTGACAGTTACCTCTCCAGGAAGCTAAAGACTAAATACGAGCTTCGAAAACCGATTTTGGACGGATAGTTACACCGTGTCATATGCCTTCCAGTGCTGAGCCAATTGGTTATTTCCACAATGGCTACACCAGTTATTGTATGATAACTGTTTAGAGTCAAGCTGTCAGGCCTTTATGGGGGCCAATTCCCTCGCAGCTACGACGTTTCCCTTTGATCTGGTAAGGGTGCGTCTGATGACATGCTTTAACCAACGAGACTGTGTGGCTCCTTCAGATGACCGTGTTTGCAAAGCCGCTTACGACTGACAAAAGGATTTTATAAAGCCATTCCAATAGCACTGACAAACAGAGAGGCCTTCTGTACACAAACAATTGATGTTTCTTTGTGTACTTCAGCCTGGCCTATTTGTTTAGTTAGAGCCAGCAAGGGGCAGCGATTCATTGGTTTTCACCACTGATAAACCTGGCTTGACCCAGATAATGTGTTTATCAAAATGAAACAAATTACGGAGTAAAGAAACACATTCCCGACCACGTCACTCTTATCTACATTTCTCGTCATTTTTTGTACAGTTTCATTTTCTCATTTCTACTTATCGCAGCTTGACTACATGAGAAATGACATTAGGTATATTGCAAAAAAACTAAACAAAGGATATGGATAACAATGCATTAATGCAATAGTCACACATTAAATATACAAAAAATGAAGCCATCGTATTGCTATTCAAAAATAGCAAAGCCTTCTCAAGAAATGAAAGGTTACGGTGTTTGGGTTGGTGGGAATACAAAATATGAACAAATATTACTTGTACAAACTGTAACTGTTTTATATTTACCCATCCTTAAAAATGAAAGTAATAATTTAATTTAATTTAATTTAGGTAATGTTAGCTAACACCAAAAGGGGATGTTACTTAAGTCACTGAGGTGTTTTGAAGAAGATGGATCCAGTCTTTTCCATCCACTTCTGCTTCTCTGAGATCTGTAAAGCAAGGCCCCCGAAGTTTCCATCCAGTAGAGAGCCAGTGGTGATCAATGTACCTCCTGGTGGGCTCCCTGAAATCCACAATGACCTCCTTCGTTATATCCATGTTCAGGGTGACGTCTTTGTCAAGCACTATTCCACTAGACCTGCCACTCCACTCCTGCATGCAGGATTTTCATCTTCATTGTGGATGAGACCAATTAGTGGAGCATCATCCACAGGAAACTGAGCCCCACAGTCATAAGTGACCACCTGGAGTTTGCCTTTAAGTGAGTCCAGAATCCAGTTGCAGATGGTGTCATCGACACCCTGTACTCTGAGTTTCACCATGAGCCCGCCAGGTACAAGTGTATTAAAGGCTGAGCTGAAGTCAATAAATAACATCCTGGCATAGCTTTTCTGTTGCTTAGGTGTTCAAGAGCACTGTGGAAAACCAAGGAAGCAGCAATGTGCTCTGATCTATTCCTCCAACAGGCAAATCTAGGGATCTAGCAAGTTATGAATGATGCTCTCGACGTGGGGTATCACTAGTCACTCCATGCGCTACTGGATATGGTAATTCAGATATGTCACCTTGGAGGTTTGCAGAAATGGCAAAATTGTGCTTGAAGCACAGTGGGACAGTGGACAGGATCAGAGAGACGTTAAGAATGTCTGGGGAGCTGGGGGGTAGCCGTGCGCCGCATATCTTCAGAACTCAGGGCCTGCAGCTTCATGGGGTTTGACTCTGCTGAACCCTTTCTGCACATCCTCCTTCAGGCAGCCGCAGCAGAAATTCAAGAAGTTTATTCATGCATTATTGCATGTATTACAATTCTCAATTCAAAGACACCATCCAAAAGATGCAACATGCATTCTCAAAATGATATGATTAGGTATAACATTCATATCTCTTACATGTTTTCATATCTGTAAGAGGCCTTGAAAATTATGGAGTTGGTCTCACATATAAACTTCAACTTTCCGTAGATATAAACCTTTTGGACTTAAAGACCTATTTTTGCACAACTGATGAATACATAACCCATTTGTTTATCCCCATGGGGCCCTGTAAAATTTTTGGCTTCATTCTGAACACGCACTAGATAAAAATGGATCAATACTGGATTGAGAACCCATCAATTTAAAGGGAACTGCAGCCCAGTCTGGAACAACACTAGCTTTGTTTAAGGGTGGATATAAATTGCACAAGATGTATCTTATCGATTCCTTCTTGTATCACGGAACATAATTTATTGCACGGGCATTGCCTGTGTTTACCAGCAATTAAGGCAGCTTTCTCTTTAATTGAAATGTTGGAGAACATGGTAATAAAAAATATCTTGTGCTTCTTTAAGAGATTAATTTGACAGAGGAGGCAGCTTCTGGTCTTCCAATAATCTCCCTGATCTCCAGTGAGATTACCAGAGGGCTTACCAGAAAAGATGATGCAGTGGATAGAAATCTTCAGGATGTGTTTGTGCTCGGTGTTCCATATATTTGTACAACAAAAAGATAACATCCAGATTTCATAACATAGGTTTGCAGTTTGAGATTTTATTTAAAACCCCAGTCTTGATTAGTCACTGGCCAATTTTCAGATTCATCGTGAGACGGTTTAACTACATTATATAACAGCATACAAACCTCCAGCTTTTGGCTAGCTGCTGACCATATCCGTCTTGCAAAATGCAGATGGAATTATGACAAGGTGATGATATGCAAGGTGCTTCAGTTAAACTCAGAAATGGATTAATAAGTGATGTAGGGATCTGAATCCAAGTACCCCTCGGGGGAATTTCTGCTCTAGAGTCTAGTGCGGGGAGGGGAAGCCTGATCCTGGAGTCTGGGTGCCCAGCAGGTTTTCCAACCTACCTGATGTGTTCCTATCTGCCTGAAATCAACTGTGGTTCATTAGAGATCAGAAGGATGTTCCACAAAGTGAGATTTCTCAGTTAGCCGGGTTAACTTAAGTCATGATCTCCAGTAGGAATGCTACTTACTTAAACTCTTATTGGACAATCATGACTAGTTTATGACATCCCAATTAACTCAGCTAAGCCTTGTGTTCTTGAAACACCCCCCTGGTCTCTAATGAACCATACCTATTACAACATGGGGCAGTAGTGGTCTAACACTTAGGGAATCAACATGCTTCCACCTCCAGGCACTGTTTCCTAAGTAATAGGACTGCGACTGTGGTTTCACGTATCTGGTAAATGCAGAGGACATATTTTGTTGATGTGTGCTGTGGTATGTCAACAATGACGATTAATCACTTCACTTTCATTTCATTATTCATATTCTTGAAATGATATACATTCAAACACACACACATATATATATATATATATATAGTCTTATATATACAAAAAACATACAGAAAAATGCACTTGAAGCTGCCATGTACCAGCAAGCCGTGCTGAGCACCACAAGGGCCAATAATATCTATGGTTTCCTCACACTTGACCAGCTACCAATTGCTTCATCCATGAAGCAGAAGTGTCATAAGCAGTGCAGCTTAAATCCTGCACTGGGTAGACCATAAGAGAGATGGGAAGGCCAGGCCTGTGGTCTGTGTGCTCCCTGTGCATCTGAAAATTGGAGCATGACTGCCCTGTAGGGGGCGATACCTCCCAACTGACCCCTTTTGTATATTTTTCCCTCATTTGTTGATAAACCTTCCCCCTCAACGGGTATTTGCCTATACATTTACCTCCTGTGCCTTCCTGCCTACCACAATATTATATATACATTTTTAAAAATATATGTAGATATTATACCCATTAACGTCTACCTGTAGCACATGGCCCCTGTTGCTATGGAGATCATCAGGTCTGTAACCCCTCTTCTACATTTTCTCAAACACCTCTCATAGTCTGACTGCAGTTTGACATCCTGGTTTCCTGGTGATGTCCGGCTGTCTTATGGGTCTCAGACCTCGGGCTTCCAGCTTTTAATTGGCTCCTGAACTTGAGAGAAACCTGGATGGACGGGTTAATTCTAAAAGCCATGCACTATTTAGAAGAATTTTCTGTACTTCTCTAATGTTTCAAGTTAAAAAGTGGCCTTGTTGCATGAAAATTAATTTCTGATATTATAAATCCAGCCATCGGTCTTCTCACTGCCTACCCAGCACAGGGTCATGGTGGGGCCTGGAACCTGGACCAGCGAACATAAGGCACGAGGCAGGTAAAATTATAAATCATTTTAATAATTCATTAATAAAGTACTTTAATATGTATTTAATATGTATGAGGTCAGTATGTCAGATCTGAGACTAGCATAATAAAAAGGTTGGTACAAAAATAAATGTAAAAGCTGAACTTGCTACTAAAATGGCATTTCACCTGACCCACCAGTTTTAACCTTTGACCTTGTAGGGTGTGTGCCTACAAGATGGCTCCACATGACCTTGGTATGAGAGACCTGGTCTTACCTGTTAGGCACACTGTCACTGTGACCCACATCAGGGTAAAACCATTAGACTCTAGCCCCTACCTCAATTGGGACTCTAGCACCTACCTCACCGGTGACCTCTATCCCCTACCTCACTGGGGACAGTACCCCCTACCTCAAAGGGCCCTCTAACCTCTTCCTCACCGGTGACCTTTATCCCCTACCTCACTAGGGACTGTATCCTCTACCTCACAGGGCCCTCTAACCTCTTCCTCACCGGTGACCTCTATCCCCTACCTCACTGGGTACTGTACCCCCTATCTCACAGGGCCCTCTAACCCCTTCCTCACCGGTGACCTCTATCTCCTACCTCACTGAGGACAGTACCCCCTACCTCACAGGGCCCTCTAACCCCTTCCTCACCGGTGACCTCTATCCCCTACCTCACTGGGGACTTTAGCTCCTACCTCACTTAGGCCTCTAGCTCCTACCTCACAAGGGACTCTAGCTCCTATCTTAAGAGAGTGACCCCCCCCACAGTCTTGAAAATGAATGAATAAAATAACTGACTATATGTGTATAAAATAATAAAATAACGGATTATTTTAAGATTATTATATGCAATGATGAAAAGATGTGTCTTCAGCCTAGTTTACTAGTACTAATGCATTCGTTAGCTCTCAGGTTTTCTGGGAGACAGTTCCAGAGTTTGGGGCCAAGGTGACTAAAAGCGGCCTCCTTCCTCCTCAGCCACATTTTAGGAACTATCAGTAAATTACTGTAGGATGATCGGAGTGATCTGCCTCGGACATACTTTAGAGTCATGCCATTGGGGCAGGGCGGCACAAGACCATATAAATATTTAAAATTAGCAAAAGGACTGGAAAATCTGCCCTAAAAGCTACAGGAAGCCAGTACAAGGGTATAAGAGTAGACGTGATGTGATCCCTGTGGTGCGTGTTAGCACTCTAGCAGGGGCACTCTGGAGCCATTGTAGATTTGAAATAGATTTTTTAGGTAGACCAGGCAAGGGCGCATCACAGTAATCTATTCTCCTTGAAACAAAAGCATGTATCAGTTTTTCACAGTCAACATATGACTCCATACAGAGGTGATAATATGCTGTTCTGCAGATGTTGCTGATATGGCTGGTAATCAGCCCATTGTTTGAGTACAATACAAAAACATAAGGACTTTCTCATTTCAGATCAAGATCGAAAAGCACTCCCAGGTTTCTAACTTGTTGTTTGGCCTTCAGAGATATTGATTCTAAGTACAGCAGTATATCATTCCTCTGTACTTCATTCACAAAAACAAGAAAGCTCATTTACAGTGGCCATTTTTGTGTTTGAATGGCCATATCATTTAACTTATCGTTATAAGTTAAACTTATCTTTTAACATCATTTTTAGACTGATAGCTTTGGGGTCATTCTCCCATTCTCTGCTGTTATGTTTGAATATGGTACATGATCTTAATTTTAATCACATTTTATTCTCTTCAGTAACTGCAGCTTTATTAATGAGTATGATTATAAGGTAAAGAATGTCACATAAACAGCTAACGTGAAGACAATTTAGGTTTTTTTCCCCCATTTCTTTCTTTGTTTTGAGACAACAGAGTGCAAATTATATATGGGGACAGAGTGAATAAGGCCAATCTTGTATTGGTAATCAGAGCTAGTGTTTTGCATGATCAATCATGTGATCAAATTTCATTCTGCAGAATGATACGCTGTTCAAAGCCGGATATGAAGTTCGATTCTTGGCAGACTAGGTCTGCAGATATTTGTTCCAATATAAAGCACATTTGAAGAATGCAGATAATTTGCCACATATCCCGGAAATGTCAATGTTGTTTGACACCAGTGCAAACAGATTTTTAACTACTAATTGAAGCAATTCAGTTAAATTAATGAGTTGTATTGGAAACCAGCAAAAAGTGGGACCACTGATAGAAAGTATTGTTCCTTTTTTAAAGTTTGTGTTGTTCCTCTTGGAATAGAGTGGACATATTTGGAGTGTTTTCAATACAGTGAAACTGATGGTAGAAAATGGGAAACAATCTACAGAATATGGGATACAGTCTCAGGAGATGTTCATTGGAAAGCTCTGGCTGGGCTGACTGTTTTTGAGGCAAGTGTCCTCAGTGTATGTTGTTTGCAAACTAAATCTTGAACATGATCAAACATGAGACACTGACAGAGTTGACCTGCTTTGGTCTTGTCGGAGGGCACACTGGACAGAATTCTGCAGTGGATACGAGATTCCCCACTGTGGTCCATCCAAATTATATTTAGATTGAATGTACACATTCATAGAAAACTGGTTAATGTTAAATATGCTTGAGTGGTATACTGAAGTTTAATGGTTAGATTTTTCCGGTATTACACCTTTATACTTTCACTTTAATCCAATCCCTCAATTCCAAAGTTAGACTAATTTATATTAATGTTTTGTTTGAGCTCTTTTATAATAATGAATGGGAGTACATTTTGAGATAAAAAGTGATACAATATACGATAAATTACACAATTAAAAATAAAAATTTAACCCTTTAAATGCCATTTGTTCATGAAATTATTTGCAGTAAGCTAAATGTGACCCAAATAGGCCGCCAGGATTCTTTTCAAATGATCTGTGGAACATCTATCCATCCACTTCCTGTACCTTCTTGTCCTACTCAGGGTTACAGTGGTCCAGAGCCTATCCTGGAAGCTATGGAAGCAAGGCAGGGACTAACCCAGGATGCCGAGCACCATTCACACCTACCAGCAATTTGGTAATGCCTGTTCACCTCTGCATATTTCTGGACAGCAAGAAGGAACCTGACGACAATATGGAGAGAGCATGCAAACTCCATCAATCTTGGTCCCAGAGGTGTGAGGCAACAGTGCTAACCTCTGTGCCACCACAACTGTGGGAAAGATTACATATATCTATGCACAGTCCATTGTTTGAGTACAATAGAAAAACATATGGTCTTTCTAATTTCCAACTCAAATGGGTTGGTGATAAGGTAGTGTTTCGCCTTTTAGGCCAGCAGGAGCTGTATGGTGGGAAATAGGGGTCTTGCGAGTAACTGCCCCAGTTTTTCCACATTGCACAGTAATAGCAGGGAGCAGGTAGCAGAAGATACATGCGACTTCACCGGCCAAGATCTGTTAGAAATCAGAATGAATGTGAAACCATAACCGGGCATTAAACCAAACCATTAAAAGCGGGTCATAAAATTATACTCCACTGAATACCTGTTTAATCATGTTAAAGATAAATCGCAAAGTTTCTGTTAAAAGATGAATTCTGACAGCTCCCAAGTAGCTATCTGATGTCGTAGCAGGCCATGCACATTAAGCATGTGGCATCCTGCTTCCAGTCCCCACCCCACCCACCTACATGACTGAAACATCTCCAGAGTGTATATCAGATACCAAAGATTTGCTGTACCTCTCAATGCCAATACAGAGTTAACAAATTGGTGGAGTTTTCCTATAAATCCACCCTCAGCCCCACTGCTTAATGACCCATGAAGCAGGCCTTCAGCAGCCTAAGCGAGGTACTTCAAGGACATGCAAAAAAGCCGGTGCGGAGGAGGTCCGTGGCCCTCTGGCTTCCCTCTGTGTTCTGCTTCAGTCTTCACAGACCCCACTCTGTCTGCTTAATGGCCACTGAAAAATAGCATTCTTTAACATGCATCCATGCTAATCAGATAGCTTCCTAGACTGTTCCTAGGCTGTTCTTCACTTGAACATGTGTTGGGTTAAACCTGCAAATTCTGCCACGTTTAGATGTTTTGTAACTTGAAGGAGCAATCAGATAACCAAAGAAATATATAAAACTGTGGGAGAAATGCTTTACTTAGGCTGAGAATTTCTTTACATCTTTATTACACAAATTAAAATGATACCTTAGTGAAAAAAGCAGATACCTTTCAACCCTTACCAGCGCAAGGGGGTATAGAAAATGGATGGATGAATAAAAGCAGTTAGTAACCAGGATATTTGCCTAAACCTAGCTAGTAATCAAAATATTAGCTGCAGAATGAAAATGATACATATGCCAAACAGCGATAACATTAAAATCATCTGTCTAATATCGTGTAGGTCCCCCTCATGTTTTTAAAACAGCTCTGACCTATGGTGTGGTTTGCTACGGCCATTGGTACTGACACAATATTGGTAGGGTCATGGCCGTACTGTCCATACCCAAATGGCTTTTGCTCTGACCGGTTGAGACATGGACTCTTCAAGACCTCTGAAGGTGTCCTGTAGTATCTGACACCAAGACGCAGCAGATACTTTGAGTCCTGTAAGTTGCGTGGTGGGGCCTTCATGGATCGGATTTGTTTGTCTAGAACAGTGTTTCTCAATCCTGCTCCTGGAGCTGCACCTGCCAGAAAGGTTTTGGTCAAACCGGCACTGCTTACAACCTACCACCTTCATTATTAGGCCATTTAGAAACACCTGATGCTAATTAAGGTCAGGCTGGAGTGAGAACTTCCTGGCAGATGGGACTCCAGGAGCTGGATTGAGAAACACTGGCCTAGCAGGTCCCACAGAAGCTTGACTTGATTTTAAGTCAACACCTTGAACTCTTTTTCATCTTCCTTAAACCATTCCAGAACAATTTTTATGTGGCAGGGCGCATTATCCTGCTGAAATAGGCCACTGCCTTCAGGGAATATCATTTCCATGAACTTGGTTTGCAACAATGTTTAGTTAGGTCCTGTGTGTCAAATTAACATCCACATGAATACCAGGACCCAAGGTTTCCCAGCAGAATATTGCCCAGAAGATCACTCTGCCTTCATCAGTTTCCCTAATATCCCAACATCCTGGTGCTATTTCTTCCCCAGGTAAATGACAAACACAAACATCTGGCTGTCCACATGATGTAAGAGAAGACAGGACTCATGAGAACAGGTGCCTTTCTTCCATTGTTTCATGGTCACTACGGGTCAGCATGGCCACTTTGACTGGTCTGTGGCTATGCGGCCCCATACGCAGCAAGCTGGAATGCACTCTGTGTAACACCTTTCTGTCATACCCGATATTAACTTATTCAGCAATATCTGCTACATCCGAGTCGGATTCAAAGTTTTGAAGCGGGAAGTGACAACATACTGTTTCTCAAAGATCCGAGGAATATCTCGGAGCAGCCCAGAGTATCCCGAGTTTCTGATTCAAGATGGCTGTTCAGCGCAACCTGTCATATTTAACATTTTTTAAGCACTTTAGTGCTGTTTGAGTCAACTTCGTAAGCTGTGTACACCATACAATATTATTTTAGTTGATAGATGTGTTGCTACGGTCACGTTATATGTGAAATGCTGCATTATGTGTCATTATGTATCTACTGGCAATGCTAAAGAATTGTTTGGTCCATGTTGCAAACAAATGATTAGTCGAACCATAGGTACGTTTGGAGCCGTTCGTACTCCGATAGAACTAGCGCAAGAGCCGCTTTCTTGAAGGTTCTATCTTGAATCCGAGTTCTAGCTTCTATGGTAAATGGAATGCATCTGACTCGGTTTTCCCCAAGTTTTTAGCGGACTCGGATCCCGAGGCAAATGGAACACACCATCAGTTCACTTGCCTAATATATCAACCCAGCCATCACGACATAAAAATCTCTTCAAACGTGCTGCGATCACGCTTTAGGACTTTTTAATGTGCTAGCACACCGCTTCACTACCCTATGTATTTTAATGCACAGTGCGTAACACCGCCACTATGAGCGCTAACTGGTGACTGATAATGCAGTCGACAATGTGCGATGCGACCGTGCATTAAAATACGCATGAAAAGTCGTGAGACCGGGTTGAATATATACCCTTGACAGTTTCTATTGTAACAAGATAATCAGTGTTATTCACTTCACCAACGAGTCGGTGGTTTTAATGTTATGGCTGATCGGTCTATAT
>JAODKN010000104.1:1039144-1056238 GCA_026774425.1 Petrocephalus zakoni | reverse complement strand
AAGTTTTTAGCGGACTCGGATCCCGAGGCAAATGGAACACACCATCAGTTCACTTGCCTAATATATCAACCCAGCCAAAAAAAAAAATCTCTTCAAACGTGCTGCGATCACGCTTTAGGACTTTTTTACGTGCTAGCACACCGCTTCACTATGTATTTTAATGCACAGTGCGTAACACCGCCACTATGAGCGCTAACTGGTGACTGAGGGACGCGAACTGATAATGCAGTCGACAATGTGCGATGCGACCGTGCATTAAAATATGCACGAAAAGTCGTGAGACCGGGTTGAATATATACCCTTGACAGTTTCCATTGTAACAAGATAATCAGTGTTATTCACTTCACCAACGAGTCGGTGGTTTTAATGTTATGGCTGATCGGTCTATATGATACTGGAAAGACTTCCAGAATTATATCAATAAAACACTGAGAACACAAACCAAATTAATGGCAAAGTAGTTTAATGGGTTTTAACAAAAATATACAGAACATTAAAAATACCAGTACTGTCAAAGTTTCTGCTAAAACACCTAAGCAAACTAAATAGCAGTCAAGGTAGTTTAGTCCTCCGAACATTTACAATGTATAATGGAAAATACAGGATTAAATAATACTGAGTAGTCTTTAATTATACTGGATATTTTAAAATTGTGCACGGAACAGCACTGGGAAAATACCAATTAACTCTTAAGTTTGGATAACCACTAAACAATTAATTTTAATTCATTATCGCACATCAGCTCACACTTCTATACCCGCTACATGCGGGACCCAAATAATGAGTGCTCCACTCCCCCTAACTGCCTTTTGCATTGTCCTCGAAATCAGCAGGAACGGAACATTCTCACTCAAGCACAATTTGCCGCAGCATCTGAGAAGTTAATTGCGACTGGAACATTTTAATTGGTTTTACTGCATATGCAGAAAAGCCTTCAACAAGGACTGTTTATGCACTGAATTCCTAGAGGAACCAGTGTTGCTCGCGTGCAGCCGTGTGAAGAAGCGTGTAGCAGCTGGCAATGATAATGGGCAAGATATTAATACTAATTTCGACAAATTAACATTTCTCAATATGCCATCTATATTTTTTTCCATCCATCCATCCAACCATCCATCCATACTGCCTATCCTATGCAAGGTTGCATACATGTAGGGCATAAACCAGAGAATAATCCATCACAGGCTTATCAAACTCTATATTTTTTATAATCATTCACAACCTCTGTGGGTAACAGGGGTCCAGACCAATATGATGCTGATCAAAACCTGCGTTTACATTCAATATGGTGCTTCAGAACACAGATTTGTAATCTAAACACTACAATTCTATGTCCTGGGCTCTACTGTGGGATCCCTCAGTAAAGTATTAAGCCCTGAGCTGTGCCAGGAAAACATACTGCCCTGTAAATAGCTACAATTGCAGGTTGCCTTGGATAATAGTGTCAGCAAAACAAACCAGCCCGAGGTGAACTAGTGACAGATATTCATATCAAAAAGGGCTTTCATTTACAATATATGTCAGGACAGACTGGCCAGGGTTTTTTTTTTATTTACTGATGATTTTGTCCTCACACATACTACCAAAAATAAATAAGTACCGACAAATTGTGGTTTGATTGCCCAAACTGAAGGCCTGATATTCCACTGACAGCAGATGATGGAGAGTGTTACCTTGGCATCCCGCAGGAATCGATAGACCCCACAAGGCAATAAAGCTGGCCAGTCGCACAGGTGCGGTAGCACCCTTCCCACCCCTAGCACCTTGGCGCCCTTGATTAAACCTCAGCTATAAAACATTCATGTTTTTTGTTCTAAAGAGCACATCCTTTTGTTATATTGGTGGCCATATTGGTTTGGAAGCTACAGTGACTGAGAGTCAAAGTTTAAAGTGTCCTTTGAGTGACATATGCTTGAATTACTGAGGCCATAAAAGGGTGGGGGATCCGTAGGGGTGGGGGCTGTTTAGCTCCAGTGCCCTGGACAAACTTCTATTTGGTCCATTCAATGAGAAAATCAAGGTCACCTCATAATTCTAAGCCATATAAATTCCCCATGCCCCCCCCCCCCCATGTTGTAGTGGGGGTCCTGGCATGAAATCGCTGGTAAGGATTGGTATTAGCTGAGGAGATTATGCAATACAATAAAAGGGTCACTTTCATACAATGCAGGAAACGCACAGTGCAGTGAACCACTGAGCCAGTACCTGGGCTTTCATATGCACCATCATTTGTTACCATTTTATGCCGCTGTTTATGGGAAGTTTATATGTGAATTAAGCTGTGTTTTTCCCCACAGTGCTGAAAGTCAGTCATACATGCATCAATCTGGAACCTTCTTTCCACAAAACACCATCCCACCACTGGAGTTACAGGATGATGTAATGCATTTAGGACTGCTCAGGAATGGAAAATGTAATTCTCAGAATGTGGTAATGCACTGAGGGATAATACGGAGTGAGAGTAATGAAGGACAGCTTTGTTCTCCCGGGACAGTTCTTTACACTGCCATTTTTCATGAAATAATTGCATTCCCAAATAAAGGTGCCGGTTCTGACCCACAGTCCATATGATGAGAACCACTAGTCAGAAAAAATGTATTTGACCATTAAATATTTTATGGTTTTACAATTTTATTTCCATGTGGTGTGTCTATTATGTTTTATTTCATCTAAAAATAGAGAAATGCAGAGACAGGATAATTGCTTTACATGTTCCTTAGCTTTAAAAATGTACTGAATCTACTATCTGTCTCATACCAAATTGCTAACTTATTTTTGCTTAAAGTAAACATATTTATAGTATACAGTTGTACGGAAGAGTGTGGCAATTGTGTCATGTGAAATAGTTTCCAGATGAACAAGGTATTCATCAGAATTCTGTTTTCATACAACATACTGTTTACAGACCAATACTGTTCTCATTTTGCATATACAACAAGGTTAATTAATAAACCAATTTCATGGATATGTTTCAGATGGGAATATTAAACAACTCACTTCATGCCAATGCCAATGCTGGAAAACTAAAATATTCCACCCAGGTTTAAAAAAAACAGAGTAAATATGAGGGTATATGAGGCCTTGGTGAGTTATCAGCTGCAGATGATGACATACAGTGTATTAGCAGGAGTTTGTGCTGTTTGCCAGCCAGAGCATTTACTGACAAACTACCCAGTACACTCTGGCTAATCATCAGTTAAAAGCCAAAAACCTCATCTTATGTGACAGTGGCAGTAATGGCTTTATGGGCAAAGTTAATTAGGCAGACTGGACCTCAAATGGGCTGGCTGTGCGAGATCACAAGAGCAGCTTTGTTTGTGAAAGGCACTAGAGGGCTGCCTGAGACTCATTAACTTCATCTTCACAAACACAAGTTTCAAGAGAGACCTCATGGACAACTACAAAGAAATCCTGCCCTTCTGCGTCAGGTGAAAGAGTGTATGCTGAAAGGAGCTAAAATCACTTTAGTGCAGGGAAGAAAAAAAAAAACACTGGTATTTTGTCTCAAGGACGAATTTCTGGAAAGGATTCAAAAGCCTGTCTTCGCCTTAAAATTATGCATGTATCCTCTCCAAAACTGGAGTTCCATTAAAAAGGTTCACTAATGAAGCTGAAAGGCGGGCTGTGCAAGTGCTGGCCGCCAGGAAGACGGAGATGATAGCCAGCACAGAGAGCATTTGGTATCAGGTGCGGAGAAGAACATTCTGGCCCTTAGGCACCCAATAGCCAGACTTTTACTCATCTATTTGGTTCAAGATCTTGTATGAGTAATTTCCCACAGTATGTTTTTTCTGTAATTTTTAAAATATTGGCTATTATTGGTCTGGGCAGGAGTTTCAAGCATGAGATTACAGTCGGCAATTATGGAATATCTCTGAAATGGGCTTTTGCAAAACATTTGCAGAATGATTTAAGGGTATGAGTACAGTTGTGATCTGACATTTAGCTTGACTGATGCCCAAGGGAGCAGTTCATTTAGAGAGTAAAACAATCACAAAAGACTGATAGAACAATGTTGTCAAGATAAAATGGCATGTTGCTTATAAAAATCATACCTTAGGTTACATACATGTCTATAAACACTGAAAAAACATGTTAAATAACTGACTTTTGTTTTTGATGTTATATTAATAATCAAACCTGAAATGTATCGTATGAAATGCAGCTCAAATAATATGTATCTCCACCAATATGTAAGGAAATAAGTTATTTATTTATTTATTTATTTAATATTGATTCATGTAAATTAAATATTATGCATGAATGGTTGGTTCCTCCAGGCTTTATTATGGAATCCCCTATTTGTCAGTTAATGGAAGATTGGAATGGGATTCACTAATTCATGTATTCGCTCGATAAATCGGGTTAAAATCGCTGACTGAACTTAACTTACCCTGTGCTCACTGATTATTCCCATCAATACATCGAATAGATGATTATGTTGCACATCACAAAATATTGACACTTATGGTACATTTTACAGAAGTTATATTCCAATTCACAGCACATCTTAATTGTGGGTTTAAAAGTGCCATTACTTTCTTAGACTAGACTAGACTTAGACTCAGTTCATTCCTTCGACGCAAAGGTAGAGAACAAAGAAAGAGAAAAAATCACCAGCGGCTAATGTATGGGGCCAGATAAGCCTAGAGGGCAAGAGTTAGGGTTAGGGGTTATGGGGCCAGATAAGCCTAGAGGGCTAGAGTTAGGGTTAGGGGTTATGGGGCCAGATAAGCCTAGAGGGCAAGAGTTAGGGTTAGGGGTTATGGTTAGGGTTATGGGTCCAGATAAGCCTAGAGGGCTAGAGTTAGGGTTAGGGGTTATGGTTAGGGTTATGGGGCCAGATAAGCCTGGAGGTCCTCAGGAATGTAGAGGGAGTGTGAATTCCTGGTTACACAAAGAAAATAACTATTCTAATGCTCTAAAATACTCTAATATACTATAGTTACCTTACCTTACTATAGTTACCTTACCTTACTATAGTTACCTTATTTTAAGTCTTCCCCAATTTCTCTGAGAGAGGCATGAGAATGTGGATGGGTAACTATACATGTATATTTATTTATATAAATAATTGTCCAGGTGAGGAAGATAGATTGAGCAGTAATAGGTGAGGCACATTTATAAGGATAATGCACAACACGTTACCACTGTCTAAAGACACATACAGACCAAATATACCTAAATACAGATGCTAATAAAAAGGCAAACACATACACATGAGGTGCTGAAAACTTAACGAAGCTCCTCCGGTGACTGTGTGTCTGTGGTATGTGAGGCAGGAGAACAGGAGGGGGTGTTGTTCCAAGCTGCGGACTCCCTGGGCAGGGGGTGTTGTCCGAAGCTGCGGACTCCCTAGGAGAATAGGAGGGGGTGTTGTCTGAAGCTGCAGACTCCCCAGGAGAAAAGGAGGGGGTGTTATTCGAAGCTGCAGACTCCCCAGGAGAAAAAAGGGGGGGGGGGGTTATCCGAAGGTACGGACTCCCCAGGAGAAAAGGAGGGGGTGTTATCTGAAGGTACGGACTCCCCCCCAGCACTCTTTGTTCTTTGATCAGCCCCTTATCAGCACTTACATGTTCATCCCCCCTTTACTAGCTGGGACCAGGCTCTGGCCAGGTCTTCACGGGTCAGGCCATTATCAGGCCGTTCTTCCTGGGCCCCTAAATTTCTGAGCCATAAAACTTAGAGTGCTGGCCTTCCTTGTGATCTGGATTGCCTTGTTAGAATCCCTGGCTTCCCTTCATAGATAAGATAAGATATGATAAGATAAGATAACTCTTTATTGTCATTGCACAGCCATACTTTGTACAACAGTACAACCAACTTAGAATTATCATTTATCCCATTCTTATCCGCATCGTATCTGATAAGACGTTGTATCCCCTCTTAGGCTTGACCATTAAAAGGAGTATGATGCTGCACCAAGCTCTGATTATTTTATGTCAAGGTTTCCAAAGTCTGGGCCATAAAACTTGGACTATTAGGCCTGGTGTATGTGTGTGAGAGATCCTACTGGAACTTAATGTATTTTTTTCCAAGTTTAAGGGAAAATCGGTTGCTTGATGGTGCTATGGGTAGTATTACTCATGGCTTGTGATCCCAATCCTGCTTCCACTCTGTCTGCGGGGAATTGGTGTGTTCTTGCCATGTGGCTGTGGTTTACTCCAGCAATATAGACACATGCCATTAGGTCATGTGGTGCCCCTGGTTTCCTGTAGCGTGTTCCTGTGCTTGGGATATGGGGTGGACAGATGCATGGACAGAAAGAAGTTAAGACCATACAGGTGGACAGCAGTCTTTTTGGCACTGGAGCATTCTTTATGATGAAAGACTTTCTGAAAGAACATTCTGTAATTTTTGTAGTTCTAGAGAAAAAGGGAATCCTTTTCATGCCCCCCAAAATTCCAAGCTTCTTTTTTAGCTTGCAAAATCACTTTTTTTTGTTTGCAGCATACACTGAAGGACAAAATGCCTCGGTATTTCCACATGGTGAATTTCTAAGACTGGATAGAATTTTGATGATGCTTGGTTACCTAGTAACCTATATTCTAAAGCCATAAATCATGCAATAAGTCTCAAAGGAATCCCATAGTCCTGTTCAAATATGCTGCACACAAATTGTAGTACTGATGCTGGAAGCAATGAAAAAGATCTCTGCCACTCTGAAGAAACAGATGTGATAGGAGGATTACAGTAAATTCTTGTAAATACAATTGCATATACCTTTCCCCAGAAGGATTAAACGAGTATAACATAAACTTCATGCAATTGCATAATTACACAGAACAGAAAATGGCAAGTGCGTCAAACCACACTGCATAATATGAATTTTAATTAATACCATGGACCACAGACAAGTGCCATCCATGGTTAAAGTATATTCCATGTCAGTCTATGCTCCCTATCAATGGATTAGATTCAACTGTACCCTTACAAACATTCAAGGAGACTGAAGTTCTGCATGTGATGGAAATTGGACTGGGTGTGAGACCTGCAGATTGCCTTAAAACGCAACAGTAACCAACATAAAATACAAGGCTGAAATGTTTGTTGACACAAAGCATCTCCAGTCCCGAGGGAGCGATGTCTGCTCATACTTCCTCCTGGGTTGGCATGCTGGGTGTATTTATAAAAATTGAATCCTGTGCTGCAGAAGGTAAGTATGGAGGAAAGAAACTTAAGAAAGCAGCTCTGACAGTTTGACAAGTCCAACAAACTAACCCCCCGAGGAGAGATCCCATCAAAATCTATATCAGAACCACATTTCTCTGCTCCTTCTTCTTACTGATGACACACATGTCTGACAGATTAGATGTTGCATCATCCTTACTGTGCCACATGGGGGCGTTGGGCCTGACAGTGTTATTTAAGTGCCTAGTACCTCGGCCTATGACTTAACTGACCCGTGTATTTTCCTGAAGTGCCTATGAAATGTCTAGACACAAAGGAGCCTCCAATATCCACTTTAATACAACAGGAGGAACCACAAGCAATTATCAGATTCTTGTATGTTTTGTGTTGGTTCAACCTTGTTAGAGTTGAAAGGGCATTACAGATGTTTCCTCTGCTTGCCCAGCCTGTAGTATCCCAAGGGTACTGATGAATTTCTCATTCCATCCTCCAGTCTCCATGTCACATGGATCTGTTTTCTAGCCCAACAAGCAGAAACTTTGACCCAGGATCTGAGTTACATTATAAAGACACTGCATTAAATACTCCTTCGCAGCAATTCCGCAAGAGCAAAAGATCTATAAAGATGGAAAACCTTGTACATAATGAGTCCATGATTATTTGTGTCTAGAAGATCCCTGGGGGATTTGAACCCGCAATTCCAATAGGAAAAGATAGCTGGTGGTTTTACAATTGAAAGTGCACGTGGATACTTCTGATCTTAATAAGCTCTAATTTGCAACAAAGTGACAAACTCCAGGCATTGACTTTAACTAGCCAGAGAGTCACAAATCAATAACTGATATGGGGCCATGGGTGTTGAGTAGATTCTTTTGGCTGACCTATTACCCCGACTGTGAAAAGTCCTTCATAAGAAAACTTCAGCAATGAAGAAGTTAGGAAACTGGAATTCTGTCTGCTTTTACCTGCTGACTGGTCATTCGTCGATCCATTTCTCTTACCCAGTACAGGGTCGCAGTAAGTCTAGAACCTGTGGATGCATAGGTTCCAGCACCCTGAGCTGCATTTTTGGACTTGCATTTGGTACCAGTACTGGTGGTGTGGAGAAGGAGATCAATCATATCCTCGTGGGCATACACTGGAGACTCCTACAGAACTGCAGGGTCTACAGAAGTGCCCAGTTTGTGAATACTGATCACAGATTTGTTGTTGCTGCTCTGAAGATTTAGCTTCCACCTACTAGAAGTATGAGGCTGGACTTGGCCAGTCTCCAAGATCAGGCTGTTTCTGATGAGTTTACGCACAGTTTATGTAAGGAACTTGCAGACTTGGGTATGGATGCCGATTCTAATGTAATACGGTAGACCTTCCATGACAAGACCGTGATGGTTGCTGAGGGTTGTTTTGATGTTGCTGGTGCTTCCAGAAGGAGGTATTTCATCTCGCAAGACACCTTGGATATTATCAAGAGGAGTCACAG
Organism: Petrocephalus zakoni; assembly: GCA_026774425.1. Taxonomy (NCBI): domain Eukaryota; kingdom Metazoa; phylum Chordata; class Actinopteri; order Osteoglossiformes; family Mormyridae; genus Petrocephalus; species Petrocephalus zakoni. Next base: position 1,047,627 of record JAODKN010000104.1, on the reverse strand, counting down.
TGCACAGCTTGATGGCAACTCTGGTCAGTACTAGTAACCGAGATGGATGGCTGTGAGGGCTCTTAGGGCAGATAAGGATGTGCTTGTTAGAGGGATCACACCATATATGGTTTAGCGACCCTTGTCCTGCTTACAGAGGAATCGAAGCATTACACACATCTGAATCTGTTCCTCAGCAAGATTTATTTGCAGCCTTTGTCAATTTTCACAAAGCGTTTAATTCACTTGATGGAGCTGCCATGTGGGTCAACCGTAGATCCCCCGAAATTGCTGGACATCATGGGTGGCCTGTACAGTGGTACTGTGAGTGCAGTCCAGGATGGACCCAGAACCTCTGCACTATTACCAGTTGATTCTGGGGTCTGTCAGGGGCGTGTTCTTGCTCCTACTCTGTTCAATGGGTGTTGGGTAGGGTTGTGGGGTCCAGTCTTAGTGGGGCATCTGTTAGTGAAGAAAGATTCACAGATGTTGACTTTGCCGATGATGCTGTGATCTTTGTAGAGTCAATGAAGGCTCTGATCGGGGCTCTTGAGAGACTGAGTGAGAAATCTAAGTGTCTGGACTTGCGAATGTCCTGGATAAAAACCAAGATCCAGGCCTTTAATGGGCACAGCGATCAGCAGAGTGTCTGTCTGTGGAGATAATGTCGACCACGTCAAGAGGTTCACTTACCTCAGCAGTGACATTAATGTTTCTGGTGACTCTTCCAATGAAGTTAGTGGATGGATTGGGAGAACGTGGCGGGTCATGAGGTCGCTGGAAAGGGGTTTGTGGTGCTCCCAATATCTTTGTAAGAGGACGAAGGTTCAGGTCTGTAGAATCCTGGTGCTCCCTGTTTTCCTGTATGGCTGTGAGACATGGATGCTTTCCAGTGACCTGAGACAAAGACGGTGCTCCTTTGGTACTCTTCTGAGAATCCTTGGGTACCGCTGGTTTGGCTTTGTGTCTTCTCATTACAGAGGACCCAAGCAGCTGGACTACGCCAAGGGGATGCCCATGTATCACGTAACGTAGCTGAGGCAAATAGACAGCCATTTCCGGACCTGACCTTACATCTACTTACTTTACATTACTTGCCATTTGAATGAATGCTGCGATTGACCTTTGTCTTTTTTTATAATGCTTTTTTCTGCATTTCATTTTGACCAAAAATGCATGCGGTACAGCTCAGGCACCTCAGACCCAGCAACGGCGGAATACAAACAGAATGCATTAATGTGACAAATATAGAAGTTTTTCAATAAAATGTCTTAGAAATGTCTTAGAATGTCCTTCGTTAAATCGGGACTTTGTTGTGGAAGTGGGAAATTTTTAAGTTATGTGTATGCTAATATGAATGCATGCACTTTACCCTGTCTACCTACAAATGGGGATAAAGGGAGCCAGTGGGAATGTGTGGGGATGCGCATGCATGTGAGTGGACACCTACCTGTAGCAAATACATACTGTGCAACCCTGTTGCATATTTACATATGCAACCCTAAGGGATATTACTTACCTATATAATGGGGGGCGGTGTCTGTCCCCTGGCCTGATGTTTCCAGTAGTCTAGATAGGCTTGTTTGGGAGTTGGGGTGTGAAAGTGAACATGTACCATTCATTGATTGAATAGTTTATTTTTATTCCCTGGCCTCAAGGCCTCTCTTACCTGTAAATTTGTGCTTTAATTGCTGTGCTAAACTGAAGCGATAATAGAGGCTACATTCTTAAAAGAACAGATTTAACAAGATCGCCAGCTCTCTTTCGATATAAATCTTGTTTATACTCGGCTAATGAGCCAGTCATATCAGACACCAGTAATTTTAAACTTGTTCAAGGAAAGAAATGTGTAGTTTTGCAGTTGTAGTTAAGAAGTAAAATGTGATTAAGCTTCATTAAGGTCATACATGATGGGAAAATATTTAAATTATAATTATATAAATCTTAATAATTAAGGAGTAGTAGATGCTATAGTTTCCATTAATTATGCTTTTAAAAAGCCTGCATATTTTGGTTACATAAGACTGATGTGGGTAAGCATGCAGGGATATATCTTTAAATGATTTATTAAGGCTCACAGCAAATTTAATTTAATTTAATTCTTTTGCACAGTGATAGATTTTATACGAGATTTTTATCAAATACCAATTTCTTTTTAAAACACTTACAGTATTTGTAGTGCCATTACTGTTGTCCTAAAATCTCAAACTTCGAATCTGCTCAACTTCGTTCAAAGATATTAAAAGGGACATAGAGTACAACCACTGAGCTGAAGCCATGATTATATTCGCTGTGACCTGGAGGTCGCATTATAAAATATATATATCTGTATTTTTATTTCAGGCATTTTGCAGTAGGGTTTTCTGAAGGGGATTGAACCAAAAACCTCAGTTTAAAGTCCATCAAATAAATAACCTTGACTCTTTCTGGTGTCTCAACATATCTTCAGACAGATTTTATAGTGCTGGGACACAGTGGAGCCTGGAGCCTTTCCCAGGCAATAGAGGGCACAGGGGGATTCACCCAATGGGACTCCAGGACATAACAGAGCATCGAACACACACTGTGGACAATTTACCTATCCGCATGCCTTTGGACTATGGTTAGACTGGGGGGGAGGGGGTCAGTACCCAAACACTGGAGGTATGAGCCACCCACTATGACGCTGTATTACCCCAACAGTAATAAATAAGCATAAACAAATTCCTCTGTTAATATTCTAACAGGATTATTTTATAAATCATCGCAGATTGCATTATAGACATTCTAACGCAATTCATCAAACCCCACGTTTCTCATTAGTTTTGTTTTATGTGCCTGTACAATAATTCATATGACAAAAGCATTCAGTGTTCTTCTAATAGGAACATTATCATATGAATGCCATTATCTGTCAAGGAGATTCAGGGGTTCAGCTGAACCATCCCTGTTAATTTGTGTCAGCAGCAGTGAGTTACTGATCATCATTCCAGCCCTGGAAGGTAAATATGATCAATTAAAAACAAGAATAGGGAAAGAGAACCTCGTTCTAACTGAACCCAAATTAACAAAAAAATGTGCTTTTCAAAAAATCTTTCAAAGTGTTACTTTGTCAAATTTTTAAATAAAACTATTTAGATTCATGTTTTTTTATAGAACTGAAATTTTGATCTGTTTCTGTTTCAGACATTACATACAATAATTAGAATGGTCATCATCATTAATGAATGCTGAAACTCAAGCTTTTCACATTATTGCAGTGTAATGTGATGGTACGGGAGGATCCAAATTTCAAAGTGCACAGTTGAAATTGAATTTGCAAGCAGTAGATCTTAAAGCAGACCAAGGCAACAGTGAGAAGGACCAAAACTAAAATATACCAATCGATCTGGAGAAAGTTATGAGGTGTGGACATACAAAAGCAAGCACAGAGGCATCAACAAGCCTCAGTTATATCCAGTAATGAGTTCATGAGCTGCAGGTGTGACTGTACACACACACACACACACACACACACACACACATATATATATATATATCCACCAGGATAAGTAATAGTAAATGTGTACAACAATAGTGTCACAATAACATGGATTCCAGCCAAGAAAAATTAAGCAAACAATTAAAATTAGTTACTGGCCTAGTGGACTGCAAACCTATTTAATGTCTCTATAAATGTACACATTATAAGACTGAACGGAGAAAGCTTAACCTCTTAATCATATTTTCATTTACCAACCATACATTAGTTAGCATGAGCCCACTGATGTAAGTACCACTGGGTTTGTGATTTCTCAGTAATAAATAGATGGGTACTATAGACTTTACTGAAAGACTGTCTGAACAATTGTGATTATTCAAATATCAGAAAAGCCAGAGATTGGGTTCATAGCAGATAAATATAAAGTAACGCAAATTTAATGCATTTAATACCTCTATTTTATGACATAACTGAAACACAATATGGTTTTTAGGATAACTATATAATTTAATCAGTGGAGGACACATTGTATAGGTAGGCAGATGCAGAATGGATCCACGGAACGTATACAGACCAATAGTAATGACTTAGAACTCAGGACAGGTTCTCCTGCCCGGACGTTACTGGCACCCGGTTTTAAGGAGACGCAACCGGATCTGGCCCAGAATCAGTTGCTGTGGGGATGCATTGTAAAGAATGTTGGAAAAATGATATGTTGTAAGATCTGGGTGTGGACATTGAGGGATAGAGGTGAAATCCAGTGATCAGCTGCTTCATGCTGCACCCCAGCTTCTGTTTATCTGCTCTTCACAGAGTGGATCATGCCCTCCAGATCTGGCTGCCCATCTGTAGATTCAGCATTTGCTTATTTTCTCTTTAAAAGCAAAAACAACGGTATTCTAATGCAGCACCTTTTGTACATTTTGTTAAATAGCAAATACTGAATAATCGTAAAATCGTAAAAAAAAGTCCATCCTGGGTTGTTCCCCTCCTCGAGCCCGTGGCTTCCGGGATAGGCTCCGGACCCCCGCGCCCCTGTGAGAATAAGCAGGTTGGAAAACGGATGGATGGAAGTATTGGTGTAGCGAATTACACTTACCTACGTAAGGAAAGTGAGATGGACAGTGACATCAGTGGCATTAGTAGCATCAGTGGCTGTTTAGAGTCATTCTTGATAGTGTCATGACTTATTGTTTCTGGATGACGAAACTGCTTATCCTGGTCGTGGCCAGGGGAGGGCTGGAGAGTATCCCAGGGTTCACAGGGCATGAGGAATTATACAGTACATGTATCATTACCAGTCAGCTCCCCCAGCAGGAAAAAAGCCCCGCTCAGGCTCCTTTCCCTGGTCCCTGGTCGCCTTGTCAGTTCACAATAAACCCGATAGTGGGACACCACCTGTTAGCTGTTAGACTGCCACCTTCCCATAAGCATTTCACTGTATAAAAGCTCCTGAATTGGAATTTTGGAGGTGTCTTTAAACACTCTTACATAAGATCCACCTTGTACAAAGGAGAATTGCTACATTATTTTAATTATACCTTGATGCCGGTGGGTGTCACGTTATATTCCTCAGTCTTCGCAGCCCCTGTTTCCCTATTTTATTTTTTTATGGTAGCCAGACTGAAGAAACCTGTGTCACAGATGCGCCAGGTGCTGAGACGCAGTGGCTCCAAAAGCATGTCATTAGCATTACAGGATCTGGCCCCGGCAGTGGCTCGCTGGATACATGTCTTCTCAATAATTCAGTTTCTGAGGCCTTTAATCAAGAGGTGCATCAAATATTCATTTTTTTACCCCAGGATGCCTCTCCTTTCCTGTCCTTAATGGGCTGCCACGTTGCTTGATGGCTGCCATGCTCCAGGACCCAGGTTTGCACCGCTGTGCCTGTCATGGCTGCCAGCATTACGTAATGGCCAAAGCTGAGGTTCCTAGTCTGGACGCAAAGCGCGTATTGAGTCTCTGCGCTCTCAGCCATCAGCCTCTTCACATGCACGCACATGGCCCCGTGGCATAGCAACAACAGCTCTGCGACCGGGGGACAAATATTACAATGACTATGGGCACTGTCTATATCAAAATTAAGACGGAATCAACAGTAAAGCATCTATACCTTTTACTTGAAGCGCTGCTGTAGCATTCAGCATGGTCCTGAAACCTTTTACGCAGAAAATGATGCTACACAAATAGGTAAAAATGGAAAGTGAGCAAGGCTTTATCAAACAAATGCATCAGCTTAGCAGTCTAATTAAATGGCTCTGTCATCTAATACATGGTGACAACAAAGGAAGGGGACTGAAAGTGTGGCCATTTTGGCAGCGGGATTCTGTTCGTAAATGTGTCACTGGTTGTTCTTTGTGCTCAGAATTAATTTGGATTTTTATCAGCTTTTCGAGGACTGCCACGACTGTTCCAAGTTACAAGCACCGTCTTTTGTGTGGAGCTTTGGCCTATCTGTTGCCTCAGCAGATAGGCAAGCTCTGCTCTCCTTTAATTTAAATCTGTTAAACTTGAAAGCCTTGCTTTACAATGCCTCACCAGGCAATATGGAAGTTACAGGCTGTATGCAAGAAGGATTTAATGGTCGGTATTCATTTCTCATACTTTATGCTTCAAGTTATTTGATGACATAAATGTCACATGCTTCATGAATGCACAATAAATCTGAATAAAATCACAATATGTTCCCCTGGCAGCTGAGCTGTAAATTGCACAACAGTTTTATACATACTTTTTTTTTTTACGACCCATAGTTCCCAATTGGCTGGCTAATTTTTAAGACGTGGTTTTCAGTTATGAAAATAGCTGTTGAGCTTTTAAGTAGCTGAAGTAGCTATGCAAGCTGAACACGGCAAGTTGTGTCAGTTTGGATTCAGCTCTCCGGAAGATCTGCTCAGTTCTGTGGTTAACTAGTTCAAGGAATGCAAGATCTAATTTGGTTGTCAGTTGGCATTACGGGATGTAGGCATGGACCCTGGTCGTCATGAAATTCATAAAGATGGCTATTCTCACTTTGATGTGGTATTATAAAATGGAAATAAGAAAGATTTTGATGCTTTTTTTAATAAGCTAAAATAAAGCTGGATGAATAATGATTTTGCTTCACAGAATTACCTAATTGCAGCTTTGTATTGTATTTGAATGTGACTTTAACGTGGCTGTACATTATCCTATCAGGCACATTATTATGGGCTACTCCAAGCTGAATGGAAATTTTTATGACATATGAATATATAATCTAAATCTACTTTTAAGTTAGAAAACTACTTTAGTGCTAGCCATAAAATGATGAATCAAAAGCAAAAGACTTTATAGGAAAAACAAAAACCACTCTGATGTACAAATTGTAGTCTGTAAGCCTCAATTATTTGTTGTTTATTAAAAAATGAATACTGACTACTTAATTTTATGCTACTTATAAATACCGCAATTAAAAATATCTTAGAAATATTTTGGGACTATAGCAGACATGTCCTGGCACCGATTGAGAGTACTGCCCACAATCTCGGGACATTATGAAGAGGCACACTTGTGAAATCTTTGGCTACACTGTGTTTTAAAATATGCTACAACTAGTAATTTGTTTTTCACAGCTGGGGGCTATTTGAGATACCCGGGAAGCTATTGTGGGTTGATAGCAGACAGGGAAACTGATTATAGCACAAATAGAGTTTATGAAGTCTGCAATGGGCCTGCAGGTGTTGTGATGCCCAGTGGATTGGACCTGTGACCTCAAAGGCGTCTTTAAGCAAAAGGAGTGCTCTATGGTATTAGTAGGTCAAAAATGCTAATCTACTGTGAGTCACTCACATTGTATGCAGGCTGGAAACATGAGACAAATGAATCACAGTTTGCAAACTTTATATATTACTTTGCAGCTTTTTTTTCTAACTAAAGCCTGGATACAAAACTAAGAGAGTCGACCAATTAGTCTGTGTTGCTTGTTTTGGGACTCAATATACAATAAATATATATTGTCAAAGGTTAATTTTAGATTTCACATACCTTAGTTTTATATTAATCTATAAATCAAAAATATGTATTGGTTTAATTATATTTTGCATCTCAAAAACTGTCAGTGTGTCTGTTCAGCCATCTATCCGTCATTTATCCAGTATGGTGTTATGAGAAACCTGTATCCAATCCCACGACACAAAGGGTACAGGGCAAGTGAACGTGGATAATGTGCATCACAATGAATTATTCTGTCAAACGAATAAACAAACCATAATTAATTGGCTACACGTGTTTAAAAAGAACAGATTGGTGATGGGGTAGAAGATTCCCCAGTGGAAAACCAACTTAGCTTTCAGTTCTGTTTGAAATGGGCAAACAGCCGTGTTCTGTTTCTGCACTGCAGTGTCCATGTCTCTTTGTCCGCAGCGCTCTGCTGGACAGCTGCAGAAAGCCAGACAGGCTGGGATCAAACTAATACTGATTGTAATAAGCATGGCCAAATGACCCCCAAAGTATTTTTAGATGTAAGCAGTACAGGAGGAAACAGGCTGTTTCAAGAATGAAGAATGAGTTCATCAGGAGCCTGCCGAGATGAATATGCCGTGGCTGTTAATTGCACCCAGCATTCAACCTGCAAAAGCAGGCAAACAACTCAGTCCTGGACAGCTTTGTTATACCGGAGACCTGCTACTAAATCAATTAAAGTGTCATTCTTGCCTCATAACTATCTTAATTCTCCTGAGTAAAAGTAAAGGTATTATATGTTGCTACACCACAGATATAGGAAAAATTGCGAGCACTACAGCTGTAAATTTAGCATTGAAAGGACAATACATCCAGTACTGTTAACAGAGCCAGGCAGTGATGCTCACTGATGTCTGGAGAAATTGAGACATCAGTGAATTTCTCTTTTACATTTTCATAATGAAATGTATATGAAAAGCTACTTTTATGTGTCCAACACAGGTGAGCATATGAGCTGCCAGCCCCCCAAATGTTAATATGAAGTATATGTTAGGGCTGCCCCCAAATAGTCGACTAAACGTTAGTCGATATGAAGAGGGCTTGGTCGAATACATTTTCATTA
>JAODKN010000104.1:1021270-1035318 GCA_026774425.1 Petrocephalus zakoni | reverse complement strand
TAATTAATCAATAATTAATTCCCCTAAACATCGGTGGAATCCCACCTCCATTTGAGCTAGTAAATTCCTACACAGCCTTGCCATGAAAAAGTCAAAATGGCGTCACTGGGTAAAGGGACAGAAATGTCAGGCATTTTTATGACGATACATGCTACGGATTATTGATATTTTTATGAGAAGAGGCCTATTTCCTTCTTTATTCCTTCACAATTTCTAATCTCCACGTTGGTCTTAATTGCTGAATAAACTATTTTTAAATTGACCAGCTCGGTGCATTTATTTGGTTTGCCAGACTTCCTCTGTGATTACTTATACGTTGGACATATTTAAAAAGTGTTCCTTGGAGTAAGAAGGACGTATTCCTTCAGTAAATATGTAACTAAAATATAAAGGACATAAGCAACAAATGGTAGTCTATCAAGTGGCTTAAGCACTTATGTAAGTCGCTCTGGCTAAAGGCGTCTGCTAAATACCTTGATTGTAAATGCAAATGGCTAAGCTGACTATGTGGGAATTTTGGCGCTCAGACCATAGTTCGAGTCTGGGTAGCATCATTCATTGCCTATAATATGGAACCCCCCGAGAGAGGAACTAATCAACACACTTATAAAGGGAGAGACTCATCACTACAAGGGAGCTTTATTAGCTGGTGGGACCTGTGAGCCTCTTGTTGTATGATACATTGACCCAATGAGTGGCTGGTGGTCGTGCACAGGAAGTTAGGGGAGAGCAAAGTGATTGCAGGGACAATTCCAGGAATTGGTAGGAAATTGAGGTGACGTGGAGTGCAGTGCGTAGGATTGCTGCCCCTTACCTCAGGCCAAAGCCCTTTCCTTTTCTGTTTTTGAGTCCATCTGCTAATATCTAACAAAAATGTTGAAGATTAATATACTCGATATATGTGAGTGAGCTGACATACTGGTAATACTCCAACGTATTTAGTCTCTCTCAAATCACTGATTGACTTTTCAACAAATGCTTTACTCTGGACATTTATATTTTGTTTATATTCATATCACTTGATTTTTAGGTTAGCATTACATGGAAATTTTGGATAAATAGTGAACAGGGGATTTTTTTAGAATAAATAATATGCACTCAGAAGCATGGGGGATCAGTTTGCCCATTCTTGCCCTGTGTACTTTAAATTGTTTGTCAGACACTATTCATTTGAAGCTGTGTAGCTGCCCGCTATTTGCAGAGCAAGCCACAGGCCCACACTGTCAGTGACATAACCAATGGAAAGCAAAGCAAAATGTGCCCATGACGAACTAAACTAAACTAACACCTTGACTTGATCAATTTAAATAATTATAAATAATTTTTTTTGTTTCAGTAATGGCAATATTTGATGGATAACCTAAAGAAGTGTATGTACAGGAGTATTGAAACTAGGATTTTGTAAATACATAATATTGTTCCTACACTATATGGACAAAAGAATGGGGACACCTGGCTATTACAGCCACAGGAACTTTTATAACATCCGGTTTTAAATCCATAAGAATCTATGTGGAATTAGCCCCCCCTTTCCAGCTATAACAGCTGCTACTCTTCTGGGAAGGCTTTACAAAAGATTTTGGAGTGGGTCTGTGGGAATGTTTGCCCATTTATCCAGAAGAGCATTTGTGAGGTCAGGCACTGATGTTGGACGAGAAGACCTGGCTCGCAGTCTCCTTTTTAGTTCATTCCAAAGGTGTTCGATGGGCTTGAGGTCTGGGCTATGTACGGGCCAGTGAAGTTCCTCCATACCACGTCATTATGGACTTTGTGTACTGGGGCACTTCTCCAAACTGATCCGACAAAGTTGGAAGCATAGAATCATCCAAATGTCTTGGTATGGGTGAGTTTGGTCCATATAGTATTTGGCACTGAGTATTACCCACATATTCAATTGTAGTAAAACAAACAGTGGAATTACGTATTATAGGCCTAAATCAAGAATTTCCTTCAGAGATCCTGTCTTATCTTATTGTAACCAGGTTGACATAGAGGGGAAAACAAGTCCCTTTAAGAGCGCGACATTCCGGAGTGAGGTCATCACTCTGCGTCAGAGAGGAGGTGAAGCTCCCGGGAATAGCGAACTTGCGGTTAGTTTGACCCAGGACTGGGTTAGTTTGGGGCAATCCCCTGGGCTTATAGTAACTGAGGGAGTTTTTGAAGCACTTGGCTTAAGAGAAATGTAGATGGGCACGGATTGTACACACATACGGGGGCACTGATCCCAGTCAATCTCAGGGAAGACACACACAAAGAGGTCAATGGGACACTAATTCACATAGCTGCATGTTTTTGAAATATGCAGAGAAATCAGAAGACCCAGAAGAAATCCAGAAAATCATGGGGTGAACATGGTAAACCCCAGGAACTCACAAATAATGTCTAGGTGTATTTATTTTCACGAGGCATCCGGCACACTCGGCCTGCCTGCGCTTCTGCAGCCTTCATGTTGCACACTGTTGCACTGTTTCTTTTCTGTGACAAAAAGCAGGTTATATTTCACTCCAGGCCTCAGCTTGTCCCCATTCCTCTCATCGTTCTGCACGTTGTTCAGTGTTGTGACACCAGATACTCAGAATCTGACAGATCCTTATGTGCAGGGCTTAATTGCTGTCAAGCTATTATTACATTGCATAAAGCTGTCTAAGATTTCAAGGCATGGCTAACCTCTCTCATCAGCAACTTAGGGTGTGCCTCCACGGTGCCACCATTTCAATTAGACCCGGGACATCAATGACTTTGTAGGCAGCCGCTTACAGTGGTTTGATAGGTTCACATTTATTCTTGACATGATATCAGATACGCAAGTCTGTGAACTCAGTTGGACATTATTCAGCGTAACCTTGTGTTACCTGACACTATGAAATCCTTCTTTTGTTTGTGTGCTAGTATGTTGTGGTTCACTGAAAACAGGCATCTTGTTATTTTTGGGCAAACAAGATGGGTGCTGTCTCATCAAAAAGGCGCACAAGAGCAATAAGAGATAAAACTGCTATTCCTTGTTTACGTTGTGCTAAACACGGATAAAATTGGAAACATAAATGAAAATCATACATGTGCAACTGAATAAAATGTCTTTTTTAGGCATTCATTTCAGTTTACAGTATACACCAATCAGCCATACCATTAAAACCACCTGCCTAGCATTGTGACTGTCCAAACCAGCTCTGACCCATCAAGCCATGGACTCCACAAGACCTCTGAAGGTGTCCTGTGGTATCTGGCTCCAAGACATTAGTAGCAAATCCTTTAAATCCTTCAAGTTGAGTGGTGGGGCCTCCATGTCCAGCACAGCCCACAGATGCTCTCGGTTTGTGATCTGGAGAATTTGGAGGCCAAGTCCCTTTGACCTCTTCCCCATGTTCCTCTACTCCTGAACCATTTTTGCAGTGTGGCAGGCCACACTGTCCTGCTGAAAGAGGCCATGGCCATCGGGGAATGCCGCTGCCGTCAAGGGGCGTACTCAGTATGCAGCAATGTTTGCGAAATGGTACCCCAGGTTTCCCAACAGTACATTGCCCAGAGCATCACACTGCCTCCCCTAGATTACCTTCTTCCCATAGTGCAGTCCTGGTGCCATCTCTCTCCCAGGTAAATGATACACATGCACCCAGCCATCAACATGTAACAGAAAACAAGAATCACCAAACCAGGTCCAGTTCTGCACGTGTCCATTGGCGGTGCTTTTGGCAGTGGTCAGCAAGGGCACTCTAACTTGTCTGTAGCTATGTGATCTAACACCTTTCTGTCATAGCCAGCATTAACTTGTGCTATAATAGCTCTCCTGTGGGACTTGACCAGACGGGCTAGCCTTCACATCCATCAGTGACCTTTAAGCGCCCATGACCCTGTCGCTGGTTCACTGGTGGGCCTTCCTTAGACCAGACAGGCTAGCCTTTGCTCCCTACATGCATCAATGAGGCTTGGCTGCCCATGACCCCATGACCTGTTCACAGGCTGGCCTTTCCTGGGCCACTCTTGGTAGGTGCTGACCACTGTATACTGGGAACACCCCTCAAGATCTGCAATTTTGGAGATGCTCTGGCCAAATTGTCTAGACATCACATTTTGGCCCTTGTCAAAGTCGATCCGATCCGACACTTAAAATATATTTAATGAGATATTCAATGTTATACACTGCACCTGTCAGTGGTTTTAATGTTAATTGCTAATTGGTATACAGATATTTACTTCACCTATCAATCCATCTACATAAGATGATCTACATCTTTAAATATGCAGATTAATATCGTCATTTTTCTTTGAGCCACACTGCTCATGAAAACCAATAATTCCTAAGCGAACCCCCTCTTAAATTGTTTCACCGCAGTTCCAAGCATGTTGGACCTCTGGCTAAGAACACAGTGGACTGGAACAAACCGATTTTCTCCGCCGCTATGACTCAATGGCTGCAGTCGACCGCCTTCCAGGTTCATCGCTTGCTCTGTGAGGCTTTGCGGCCACCGTCTCTCCTCCCCAATACTGTGCTATTTCTGCTTGCCTTGGCATGGCCCACTTAAACTGCTTAGCTGCATTGCGTAACTTTCAGGATCAAGGAACACACGGTGATTCGTTTTTTTTTTTTTTTTTGCTTCATGCGTGAACGGGGACCCTTGTACAAGGGTGATATCACTGTAAAATGGGGGGGTGGGCAGGAAAATGGGAATGGGAGGACTTGACTTCATATGAATTTCTGCCCGGAGTTCTCGTAGACAAACAAGGATCAGTCTCCCTCTGAATATGTCAGTATCCAGCAGACCATGGATTGTCTGAGCTGAAAACATCATCTTTGGCTTTGATGATAAGTTCAAGCCAGTAGACACAGCCCCTACCATTGTCAGCTCGCTGTGCTGGCCTATAATGAAGGCTAAGGAAGGTACTACACAACTGAGTGAATTCCTCTCCTCCTTCCCATTTAAAACCACCAAAAGATCTGAAATGCTGTCTGGGATTGGTACCTGAGAGCCCTCTGAGGTCTAGTATTTGAGTTGGTGATTGCTGACGTTATTAGAACGACTTTATTAAGACTGAGGACCCGTCTACAATTTGAGTGTTCCGATACTATTAGAATTTCAGACGTGTTTAAAAGGAAGAAAAAAATACATGCATAATTTACTCTGTGAACAGAACAAAAAGTCTCAGGGACATTTCCCGGAGGAACTGTGGCATAAAGATGATTCAGCGAATTGCAATGGCCATGCGTCTATGAGGCATCAGGGTGATGGGCCCCTGAGAGGCTGCACAAACGCTGCCATGGCGTGCATGATTTCAGGCCCCATTTTACTCATTATCTTATGTGCCATGGAAGTTGCTGCACTGTCCAGCTGTTCCCGATTCTCCTGATTATGAATAAAAAAGGGCAGCAGGCCCCATTTTCATAAGGAGCACTAGACAGCACAGAGATATTCCTTTTTATCTTTCCCATCCAGCATGAAAAATTGGAAAGGAGTACACCGAATTAAAAAGCCTGTTATGTTGTAATAACACCTTCATCTTTACATTTCAAACACAGGCACTGAATAGTAAAGTGTGCATTTACCCTGATGTATAAATGATAATTATCTTAGTTTAGTTATGATCACTGACAGACTGATCAGCTGCATTTATGTGTCAAGATCCAAAAACTTAAGGAGGGATGGGAATTGTTATTATTTCTATTACTATTACTATTATTATTATTATTACTATTGTTATATGGAAAATACATAATCAATGACGCATGCATTCAAGACACCACCTCTAGATACTGCCACAATTCACAAGAGACAATGCAGTACATCACCTCTGGATGCAAACTACTGACAAAAAGATTATACACACAGACACAAATAGGCTGTCAACATCATACACTAAGATCTAGCACTATGACATGAACTAATAGACACATGCATGCCATATTACAAATGCATACCTAACACAGTGCTGGAGAACGCATTACATAAACTGTACTACCATACTGACAGATAGAATTGTCAACAGAATTGTCACCACAACAGACCTGACATCACACTGACCGGCAAACAGAACAAAACCACATAAATTATAGCAATCCCAGACACATGCTACCCACAAAAGGCACAGACAAAATATACAAATGCACAAATGCCACATAGTTTTCTATGTGGTATTTCTATCACATTTATAAACCTGGTATAATGTTTTGGCCTTTTCCCATCATAGGAAAAAGCCATGGGGAGATCCCAGAATTACAAATATAATAATAATAATAATTATTATTATTATTACTTGGGCACAGGTCTGGGGTACACTTTGGACAGTATACCAGTCCATTACGTCACACTGCATAGTAAATTCAGAGGAGTATACTGACTTAGCCAGTATTTATGAAATTTCAAGCAAGAAGTGTAAAGAAGATCTGAGTGGATCTGCCCTCAGGGCAGGGAGTGATATAGTGGTAGTGTCGACACACACCTCCACGGTTGGGTATTTGAATGCCATCCCCCTGTCTGTGTGCCTGGAGTGTGCATGTTCTTGGTGTCTCATTAATCTAGCTACTCCAGACATGCTAATTGGTGTCTCTAAATTGCTTGTAGTGTGTGCCCTTTGATGGAACGCCGTCTCATCTCGGGTCCCCCACCCTTGTGCCCCATGCCGCCTGTATGGGATAAGTGCTTGGAGGATGAAGGGTTGAATGAAAATTCACAGCATGCAGTCATGCATTGACTTCAATTCATGTAGCTGAAGACTGAGGCAAGACCTGCCTTTCATCAAGATGGAGGTCCGATCCGTAAGGACAGAGCGTTCGGCAATAAGGAAATGCATATGTTTGAGTGACTATTTAAGTACTGACAAAACGGGATACGATTACGTGGAATGATCAGAATACAGCTCCCCATAAATTACCAAGCAACATAAAGAGAAAAGTGTAACAAGCTGCTGTAACAAGCTGCTAGAGGTTAAACCAAGAACACTTGTGACTGTAATGAGTTTCTGTCAAATACTAAGCTTTGAATAATTTTCAGGTATTCAGGCTTTTAGAATAAAACATACACTTTTCGGAAGAACATTCTATTTGAATTTTAAGTCATAATATATTTGATCTAATGAATTTACTTTACTATTCCTTTCCAAAAGCTGCAAGATTGGTAAGAGAGTGTGTTTTGATGGAGAGGACCTCCATGTACATAGTTGTGCAATTAGTTGGCAAGCTGTGTGATTAAACGTGATTACAAAAATATGAATCATTTGACAACCCTAATATGTATATCCCTTGCATGCTTTTTGAACACAATTCAACAATTCCCATCTTTAGAAACCCATAGTGATGCATTGTGGTGGTGAGAAAAGCACTATAGCCTTCAGGACCTTACCTCTACCTCCTCTACCATCTCATTCCTCTCCCTCAGAAAAACGTGTTGTCTATGCCGATCTGATAACCCCCCCCCCTTTTAGAAAAAAACTACCTGGAGTATTTAGCCAGTTGTCAGACAAATTTGAACAGATGAAAAGGGATCTGTACCAGCTTAGTGTGTCTCAGGTGTGTGCTTTGTGTCTAGTGACTTGTTTGACTACAGGAATATGAGAGCTGATCCCTCTAGGATCAGAGCCTCATGCATAGGTTAGCTGCTATCATACAGCATAAACCCATTATGCATTAGGGTTTTTTATGTGTGCAGCGGGATTCAGGATTCATGCAACATTCTATTTCTCCTGTTGGTGTTACTAAGCAGCATTTTATTCTCAACATTGTGTTAAGTGTCTGCCCCTGAGCTTCTGTGAAGCCATTTACCAATGTGGGGGAAAAAAGGTTCTAGTTTTATAAAGACTTAAACACAATGCCTGCCGTGAACATTTAGTTATAATCAACATTCTGAAAGTAGAACAAACAGGGCAGGGAAGGTCAGCCCTCTGCAGTAAAGCATTTATTTCCCAGTGATTTCATCAAATCCAGATGAGGTGGGTTCAACGGACATATGACCCAATCACAATCAGAAGGTCCCAGTCATTAAACTTATATTTGAGTACATGCTGATGAAGAGATGGCCAACAATGCAAACTCTCATTAAAATTGCTCTATGGGGACACTTTAATCAGAGAGGATTGTGGGTAATAGGCTGTGAAATGATCTTAATGTCCTTTACCTTGACAGTGGTCCAATCAATTTTATGCATGCTGTCTTCAGACTCTACTTAGGATGCTTATTTCAAGAAGCTATAATGGATAAATCATGCAGGCTGTTAACGGTGCTGATTGAGGTAGAGGAGCTGGTGGCCAGAATGAAGATAATCTGAACCTCTGGAAGTTTTAGTAGTTTGAGCAGTGTGGTCTTTAAAGCTGTGCATGTCTACCTGACAGCTCTAGGTAAATGTATGCTTTAACATCAGACAAATGAAGGCGATGCAAGGCCTCAAAATTATACAGTGGCTAAGTGTTTGTTCTTGGTTTATTCCTCAGAAGGATGTACACATTGAGCACAGTCCTGTAAAGGTGCACACAGAGCTGTACAGTATATTCCAGGTATGTTCTATAACAAAGCCAAGAACTTTCCAAATATTGGGTCAAAAATTGGTTATTTTGACTATATTTATTGAAGTGCACCAGATAATAAAGGGGACGGTGTAAGAGTCCTTAACTGTCAAAGTGAAGTATCAGCAGCAAAGGCGTCCTGGTGAGAGACGTCAGCTGAGAAAGAAAATTAAATTCAATCATAAGATAAAACAACAAATTCAGGCAAGTGGAGAACACAGCAAGAAAGGGCAAGTTAATTCATTCCGGAGTGGAACTAATTTTGGGCCGTTCCTCAGGGACAGCGGCCATGCTGGTTTTTCGATCCAAATACCAAGTAAGTTTTTTTCCACACAACTGGTTTAAAAAAACAATAAAGCGCTTTTATTAAGTAAATGGCAGTAGATCATATGCTGTCTTCAAGCTCCACTTAGGATGCTTATTTCAAGGATCTATAAGGAATAAATCCTGCAGGCTGTTAACTATGTCACGCACACTGGTCAGACGATCGCCACGAGGAGCCGGAAGTAGACAATTGTCTGGGAAATAAATAGAGGAACACTTCATTCAATTGCCGCTGAGCCATTGTGAAATGACCCATGCCCGTTCCAATCACCATCGCCAGTACTGTGAGTACTCCAGTCTTTGGTTCATCTCTTTGATTGTGTGGTCATTGTCTTTTATTCCCGGTGGGAATCTATACTCTTTATTTTAAAGAGTGTTCTTATATTAATCGCATGGTTATCCTACCTCTTCGCGTAAACTTCGCTGACGACAGTCTATTCCCGTGTTTTCTGCCTGAATTCCTGATAGAATGACTGAGCCGAATCCGGTTAACCCAGCAGAGTTCACCGCCCTCTGCGACGCCTTTGCAAGCCAGTCGGTATTGATCGATCAGCTTCAGTGTGAGGTCGCAAACGTGCCAAAGTGTCCAAAGCTATGCCGCATCCCGCGGTGAGGTGGAGGCGCTGCGGAAAGAGGTTGCGATTCTCCGCGAAGCTGTTCGGGAGCTGACTGCTGCTGAATAGGGTAGACAGGTAGTGCGACGTATTTCTAACCGTGCTGGATCTGGTTTTTGCGTTCCAGCGAGCCAGATACTCAACAGATCAGCAACGCATTGCATTTATTTTCTCCCTCCTCACTGGGCAGGCAGCCGAGTGGGCCACGGGCATCGTCTGTTCCGGATCTGACATCGGTCACTCATACCCACTGGGCAGGCAGCCGAGTGGGCCACGGGCATCGTCTGTTCCGGATCTGACATCGGTCACTCATACCCAGAATTCACTCACCAACTCCGCACTACATTTGGTCATCCGGATAGCGAGGTGGAGACCGAGTCGAGGCTGTACCATCTGCGGCAGGGAGGCTCGTCCGTGAGTCGTTACACTGCGGATTTTCGTACCCTTGCATACCCTGGGGTGATTCCGCTCTCTGGATAGCCTATTACGAGGGGCTGGCTCCCTATATCCGAGATGAGCTAGCCGGATGTGAGCTCTCCGCCACCCTGGTGGAGGTGGTGCTGGCGGATGGTGAAATGAGCCACCCGCCTCGTTTCACCATCCGCCAACACCACCCCCACCACCTGCTGGCATCATCTCTCCACCACAACCTGTGGACCACTCAGGAGCAAGGGAACCCATGCAATTAGGGTGCACCTCCCTGACCACTATGGAGAGGGAGAGACACTATAGGGAAGGCCTCTTTGCCTATTGTGCCTCTCCCAATCACCACCGTACCATCTGCCTTCTATGCCTGGAAAATGGCCAAACCCAGTGAGTCCTGAGAAGAGCTCACTGAGTCCCTTATCTCTCTTCTCTGCCTCCACTGCTGTTTCCCACCTCATGGTTCAGGTACATCTCCAGTTTGGCCACAAACAGGTCAGAAGCTTTTATTGATTCAGGGGCTGCAGGGAACTTCATTGACTAAACCTACACCAACAACTATGTCAACTGCAGGAGGTGGTGCTTGAGGAGTTACACCAGTTGATTCAGACTACTGCTGTCAACAGTCAGCCCCTCACTACCAGTCCCATCACTCACCAGACTCAACCTGTCGCCCTCACCATCGACAAGCACCACGAGACCATCATTTCACTGCCCATCATTCCCGGACACCCGTGGCTCCTTCAGCATGACCCCCTCATTTCCTGGACCCAACACCGGATTCTGCAATGGGGCCCGACCTGCTCTGAACTTTGCCTACAGGCAATGACTAGCATGTGCTGTAGGGAGTCTGAGGCCCCCGATGTCGATCCGGAGGCCGTCCTGCAGCCTTACTGCGACCTGCCAGAGGTCTTCTGCAGTAAAAGGGCTGTGAAGTTACCTCTTCATTGGCCATATGACCCATCCATTGACCTCCTGCCAGGTGCGGTACCACCCCACGGCAGGCTCTTCTCTCTTGCCACCTCTGAGACTAAGGCGATGGAAGAGTATGTCTCCGAAGCTCTCCACCAGGGTACCATCATGCCCTCCTCGCCAGCCGCCGCGGGTTCTTCTTTGTTAAGAAGAAGGATGGTGGCCTCAACCCTGTGTTGATTATCGGTGGCTCAATCAGATCACCATCAAGAACCGCCATCCGCGTTCTCTGACGAACACTGCCATCAACAACTATGTGAAATACGTCGCACTACCTGTCTACCCTATTCAGCGGCAGTCAGCTCCCGAACAGCTTCGCGGAGAATCGCAACCTCTTTCCGCAGCGCCTCCACCTCACCGCGGGATGCGGCATAGCTTTGGACACTTTGACGCTGAACTCCGTAACAGACACCGCTCTCATCGCCATCCCAGACCTGCCAGTCATGGAGGAGCTAGACACCCCACCCACTGTGGAAGAGCTCAGCAAAGCTATCAACTGCCTTGCCTGTGGGAAAGCACCTGGGAGCGACGGAATCCCTCCAGAGGTCCTGAAGAGCGGGAAATCAGCCCTGCTACAGCCACTCCACGACCTCCTCTGCCTCTGCTGGGAACAGGGCTACATCCCCTAGACATGCGAGACGCCAACATCATCACTTTGTACAAGAACAAAGGAGATCGGAGCGACTGTAACAACTACCGGGGCATCTCCCTCCTCAGCATTGTTGGCAAAGTGTTCGCACGTGTTGCTCTAGCCCGCCTGCAGGCCCTCGCTTCCCGCATCTACCCAGAGTCCCAGTGTGGCTTCAGGGCTGGCCGATCAACAGTGGACATGATCTTCTCACTACGCAAGCCTCAGTTGGCTTGGCCATGTCAAGAGAATGGACGCAGGCCATATTCCCATAGACCTCCTCTACGGCGAGCTGGTCGAAGGCCAAAGGACAACAGGGTGCCCAAAACTGCGATTCAACTGCAATTGTCTGCAAGAAGGACATGAAGCAGTGCTCCATCAACCCCAACTCATGGGAAAGTCAAGCAGACGACTGCCCAGCCTGGAGGCTCGCAGTCAGGCAGGGTACATCGTGTGCAGAGGCTGAGCGAAACGAGAATGCCGCCCAGAAAAGATCGAGGCGGAAGCAGCGGCAACAGCAGCTACAACAGCCATCCGCCTTCACCTGTACCAAGTGCGGCAGGGACTGCCACTCCCGAGTCGGAATGCACAGCCATTCTCGGCGGTGCAGGTAGACTCACAAGAAGCTACACCATCGTCTCCCGAGACGGACGGATGCCGAGGACGACGTATTTAGAACGCGGATTCCGGGTGGGAATCTCTACTCTTTATTTAAAGAGCGTTCTTGTATTAATTGCGTGGTTATCCTGCATCTTCGCGTAAACTCTGCATCTGGGTTAACATCCAAGCTACACAGGCTATCCCCTGACGCCAGTCTATTCGCCTGTTTTCTGCGTGAATTTCTATTATTGTTACATAACTATTATATTATTGGTCAGTTTGGTTTTCATTCCTGTTGTTCTGCTTCCTGTTGCTCTACTCCAACAGGAACTGCACTTGACTCCTGCATACCCTTGCTTCATAAACCCCCAACCAGTTAGCATTTACAAATCCCAGTGGTTGCTTTTTCCCCAGCAATCTCAGGATCTAGCCAACTCCCTTTGTGGCGGATGGGTGAGCAAGCAGTGCAACTTGATCCATGTGACAGAAAGAAACTAGTTAATGAAATTTAAGGCCATTGTGAACAAGCTGAGTTTCTCTATGATGATCTGGGATGGCAGTCTAGACCAAACGACATTAACGACGGGTAAAATGAACAATCAAGTGGAGGGAAAATACTCTTACGGGCAAGTTGAGCCTCAGAAGCTGCCCACAAAGTAATTACATCTCTGGAGGATCCAGGGAAACTTTGAGAATGCAGGAGCACAGCAGACTCTGTAGGCATCTCGTCCGCACAGGCAAGCCTCAGAGAACTCGCTAATTGTGTCCTGTAAGCAAATACATAGATGACAGGTAGCCACCTGTCCGTCTCCTGCTACAGCCGTGAGAAACAATTTTCAAGGGTGGATCACATGACCAGGGCTGGCTCCAGCCGTAGGCAGGATAGGCCTCCAGTTTTACAGCGTCACGGAGGAAGTAAAATGGGCCTCAGTTTCCTTGGTGGGGGGCCTCCCAAGTAAAGCTTTGCCAAGGGCCCCTGGAAAGGCACAGCTGGCTTGGCATACCACATCCAGGCAGTGAGAGTTTCTGGTTCTTCTCCTCCATTACCATCTGGCTTTTTTTCCTATACTATAAACAATTTAGTATCCATGACCTAGTAATGTATTACCACACACTTGTTAGATGCCTGGAGGAAAATATATTGTGGATGGTAATAGATAAAAATTAATGGAATTTAAATTGAACTGACATTTATCCAAGAATCACACATTTTTGGTATAATATGGAAGCAGGTTTATTAGTGGAAAACTTTTGATTAAATTTGATTATCCTTTGAAATTTTTGAGATAACACCAAGATGGCTCCACGAATAGCAGCCAGGATATGGCATTCCCTTCCATGTTGGCTTTTTTGATTATGTAGTGGACTGTGAGCCACTCCTTTCTGGAATATTCAGAGGAAGAGGGATCAACTTTAATATTAATTGTATTAAAATGTTGCAGCTGGACATGATGCAGGGAAAGACGCACATGCAGATGAGGTTAGCGGACAGGTTCAGGATGGTACAAACACCAAGGGAAACGAAAACAAGGAAAACTGAACATACAGCAACCAGGGACCAAAACAAGGAACGATACAGCAAATACAGTAATAACTAACAGGCAATACCCACACACACATTAGAGGCTATGAAGCACGTAGGACTCAGGGGACACACAGAAAGGGATGGCCAGCAATCCCAATTGGCCAAACGGGGAACTCGGCCAGGTGAAGGGGGCAGGACACGGGCCGATCATGAAAGGAAAGTACATTAACAATCGAGATTCCCTGTTATTTGTCATTGGAGACTTCAATGTGGTACCTCTGACCAAGGAACTCCCATTAACACTTTACTTAAAGCAGTCATAATTAGAGGTCGACCGATGTATCGGTTTTGCCGATTAATCGGCACCGATAGTTGATTCCTGAACTACTAGTTGAACCGAACTATCGGTTATCGGCAAAAATCCACGCCGATAGTTTTTCCGGGTTGCGTCAGATCTGAAGCGGCTGAGAACGGT
>JAODKN010000104.1:982897-993470 GCA_026774425.1 Petrocephalus zakoni | reverse complement strand
GGTGCATTTTGCAAGGAGCCCCCATGTCTCCAGATTCAGCATGGAGAGCAGATGGTGGGATATTCTTCTGGAAGGGCAGCAGAGGAACAGCTGAGAGACAAACCTCATCCTTGGGAAAGTATTTTCAAGTATTTTCTGTATTTTCAATCAGGAGCAGAGAGCAACATTCAGGAGAAGACATTTGGGGCCATCAGATTTCCCATCAAAGAGGGTATGTCCAGCCAAAATGGGAATCTCAAACCGGAAAGGAAAAAATTCACGCACACACACACTCTTAACCCCTACCCAGCCCTAATCTTAACCATAAGTAACCAAACAAAATACAAGACCTTTGGCATTTTCTGTGAAAAGCTTTCCCAGAAGAGTGGCAGCTGTTATAGCTGCAGGGGGTGGGGGCAGCTCCACATTGTTGTCTATAGATTTAGAATAGGATGTATATATGTTCCTGTGGGTGTAATGGCCAGGTTTCCCTGACAATACTTTTGTCTACATAACATACTTTTCTGACCTGATATAAAGCAACCCCAGAGGCTGGAGCAGGATTCTAAGGATAATTTGTTAAGAATATGGCCATATTTTTTCTTGGCTCACATGCAGACTTGCATCATCACTTTGAATGTTTGATGTTTCCTCTCTGCCCTGTGGCTTCGACAACAGCCAGTGACTATTCCCATAAGTGGTCAAGTAAATAGCCTCCAATAAGTGTGACCTTCAAAGATCACCCAAGCAGATCACTGGGCAGTGCTGGGCACCATGGCAAATTCTGGGCGACATTTTGATCGGAGACGCAATTTTTAGCAAGTACATGGTATACAAAAATGTGGCCTACATAATTGTTTTTTCCACAATCAAAGCATTTTGCCACTGACAAAGAGTCTTGCACTCGTTTGTCTGTGTACGGACGGGTTGACGATCCCTGCATAAGCAGCTGTTGGAGATGACTGGACAGAAGTGTGCATTTTGAGAAGTCCTGTAGTTCTTCGCAGTGCAATTACTGTGCCTCCCTCATCCCTGTCTACTCACAAAACAGCGATAACAGTCTGAAAAGTGACTATGCGACCACTGAACACCTGTGTGTTATAACTTAACGTGACCCATTCACATTAAGTTTTAAAACAGGCAAAAACGTCATTTTCTCAACCGCAGAAATGTTTTATTGCTTAACACGGAATCTGCAAAACATTTTTCTTCTCTAAAGTTCAGGAGGGGAGATGGAAGCTGAACAGAATAAATACAAACACAGCCAACAGAGCCTGTTTCTCCTGAAACTCAAGGACTTTACATAATAGGAACAGCTATTCAGCGCGCGCAGAGGGTCAGACTAATGCCTGCACAGACGCACACAGCTAAACAGGAGCTCCAATTGGAGGACACATCATGTCATGTGGATGCTAAGGTGAAATACTGAATTGTTTATACAAGCATGTATATAGATGTTCATATTTGCTTATATAATGGTATGCTGGCTCCTGTGCATCAGTCAGGATAGAGAAAATCAGGAAACCTTGAGAAACAGAATAGTCACTTCTTAATGTGCATCCCCCACGCTCCACTAACGTGTCCAAGGGCCTACGTATGCCGGAGAGGCATCTGAAACTGAAATACTCTTCCTTCACATGCCCCCCATCCCCATTATTGCTGGACATGGGGTTTGTGGCAGCGTGGGCCACCTTCACGCATAATCCTTTCCTGCATTCTCCTCTGGTGCCAGGAGGGGGGTCTGGAGCTCCCTGTTTGGGGACGTGAGTGTCCCCCTGTGTCACCCCCACGTCTCCCCTCCCACCCTGCCCCTCATGGAAATTAGAATCATTATTATCCAATTAGTCGAGCTAATGACACGTCGGAGAGAGAGCCACAGGGCCAAGTCATCTGTCTCTCCCCACGCTGCCGACCCCCCCAAGCTCTGGCGACATTTCAGGAGGATCTCCACTGCCTGCTCGCCGCTCCCCTTCATTTCCGAGCTGTCTGTTCCAGCTCCTCTAGCTGGGTGTGGAACATTCCACATCACTGAATGCGCTGATGTTTAAAATGGGGGAAAAATATGTAATTTTCATGTTTTCCTCACTGTTTTGCCCAGAGCAGCAGGAAAAGGTACTAAAGGATTCTTTTCAATTCAGTTTTGATCAGCAAAATAAATGATTCCCAGAAGAAAACATTGTCATGAAAACAGAATATGAACAACATATTCTTGTAATTAGAAAGGACAAGCAAATCACAGCATGGATTTCGAACCAGAATAACAAAGTCATACGCATAGAGCAATGCTGAAAAAGTTGTTTGTTTCTCAGGGACACTGAAATAATCTTCTCACACTCTTAAGA
This sequence comes from Petrocephalus zakoni, assembly GCA_026774425.1. NCBI lineage: Eukaryota > Metazoa > Chordata > Actinopteri > Osteoglossiformes > Mormyridae > Petrocephalus > Petrocephalus zakoni. The sequence continues at coordinate 991,149 of JAODKN010000104.1, read as the reverse complement.
AGAAAAACATATGCTTTCATTATATATGCAGCATAGAATAATTAATGGTAGGTGTCTTTTTTAAGCACTAGGGTCTGTTCTGCCATTTGAATTTACATCCATGCAAAACCTCAACAATGGTAATTAACATGCAGCTACTTCACTTCACTTTTCCCAATAAAACACCACTTTACTTCTATGGACCTTTGTTTACTTCAAGAGCTTTTAGAAGCAAGTCTAGCTCCTTCAGCACCGTGTCGCCATGTTGGCATCACTGCTGCTAAGGTCCCCCTGGAACATTATGATGCGGTGAGAGGCGGAGCTTTGGCTTGTCAGCCAATGACATGCAGTGGCCAAGTTTTGAAGTTGCTGATTTCGCAGGCAACATGGAAAAAATGTAATCTATGGGCAGTCTAGTATCTTAGGGATCTAATGGCAGATAGCGAGAGATGGCAAAAGTGACACAGGGCTCCAAAGCAGCTGGAGAGCGCTAACTTTTATTTTTTATGAGGAAAGAAAATGCATAAAATATGCAGGGAAAACAGTCAGGCTTTTCCATGGCACGTTACCATAGCAACTGCTCCTAAAAATGGGCCATAACACAAAAAAACAGACAAATGCCAAATGTGTAAATGTATGGAGTCTGAAAAGTATGACTGATGTCACTGTTAGCATCGAATTTCAGGGCATTTGAACATTTTAACACAAAAATTATTCGGCACGCTCTGTGAAACTCATTGCACATTAAAAACGCTCAAATTGGAAGTCAGAGCAAGTAAGGTATACAAATGAAATACACAATTTGAGATGAATTTTCATTATTGATTTGGATACACTACAGTGATAAATGTATTTTTACAAAAAATTAATTATAACTTTATACTTAAAGTAAAACTTTATACTTTCAACCATAAAACAAATTTTGATGGATTTAAAAAACAAAACTACAGTACGAGTTGCTGAGATATGTAATTGAGGTGTTTTACATATGATAGAAACACTCTACAGTCTGATGAAAGTTACAGCTAACTTTTCATTGAAGTGTGTAATAAATCAACAATGAAGATGTTTTCAAGGTTTCTCTGCCAGGAACACATACTGTAAGCACATTAAAAAAAACCTGAAGAGCTACATTTTTTACTACAGAGTAAGATATCTGGATTTCATTGGCGAAGCATCGACTTCTTTAATTACTGTTATTGATACAATCATTCTCTACAAGACCATTCTTAATACAGTTTAATACAGTTTACATTCAGCAGAGACAGACCGTGTGGCCAGTGTTTTGTGTCCCTGGGAGAAAAATGGGAGGCACAATAAAAACACGAGCGCTAAAACGACACCCGGCTGTGCGCTCGCACCAGAAAGTGGTGACACGTGCTTTCACAGAAGCCCCGTGATCATCTTACCACCCCCTTTAATGCCTTTTGTCTTGCAAATTACTCAATTAAAACCTGTGTTTGAAAATAATTAAATCAAAGCTAATAACTGACTTAATTATTCTATTGTTCCTTGCACAATTTCCCTGTTTTTCAAGTGGGTCTCCCAAACTACATATTGTCAGACTTTAAATTATGCAGTACATTAGCTGGGCAAAGTAGGTTACCTTAATTACAAAATGAATCTATTGTCATTTTAATCGTCGGTGTTGTCTGCTTTTGAAGCCATGCCTCTTAATATATATTTAGTTTCCTGTGTATTGTACTTTATATGCAAACCCTGAAGGTAACAAAATTGTGGTTTATCGCTTATTTTATTGGACTTGGCTGATTTATATTTGATTTATATATAACAAAGAATCCAAATGTCAGGGGCCTGTTTCACTAGTCACGTTCTGCTCATCTGATCCTCCTGTTTCCTCCCTAGCATGGCCCTAACAAGCCACACCTGTTAATCATTTGTTTTCTACCTGTCCATGTGTTTCTCACTCCAGCTGCCTCTCGTTTTCGCCCTCGTTTAGCCCTGTATAAATGTGTTCACCAGTCCAGACCAGAGGGGATAGACCTTGATGATGGTAATCTGGGGCCCAGAAGGGAGGTGAGCCGAGTGTCTGTGGCCAGGAGAGGGAGATTAGGACACTGTTCAGGCCAACCACCCAGACTCTGGTCAGCTCAGTGTTGTTTGCCTGGAACTTTCTTCTGTTGCTGCCTTAAGGAGGCACTCTCTGGCTCCTGCCCTGCAGTCCCAGTGGCTCCTTCATTTTCCTGTCCTACAAGGCCCTTGGTGCTTTCCTGTGGTTCCTGCAGCTCCCACAGAGCACACCTGTTTCTAATCTTTCTAGTCCTGCTGGCCCCTTGGTGCCGTCAATCCAGTGGGGAGGGATCTGGAATACACATGTGGACAAAATTGTTGGCACCTTTCTCTTAAAGAGAGAAACCCACAATGGTCACTGAAATACCTGTTGACAGGTACAGAAGTCAGTTTCAAGTTATTTTTGACCCACTCCTCGTGAGAAAACAACAGCTCCAGCTGTCTCAGGTTTGAAGGGTGCCTTCTCCAGACTGCATGTATCAGCTCCTTCCTCAGATGTTAGATCTGGGATTTAGATTTGGGCTCATAGAAGGCCACTTCAGAATAGTCCAATGTTTTGTTCTTGGCCATTCTTGGGTGTTTTTAGCTGTGTGTTTTGGGTCGTTATCCTGTTGGAGGCCCATGACCTGTGACTGAGACCCAGCTTTCTGACACTGGCCAGCACATTTCACACCAGAATGCCTTGATCGTCTTGAGATTTCATTGTACCCTGCACAGATTCAAGACACCCTCTGCCAGATGGAGTAAAGCAGCCCTAGAATATAACCAAGCCTCCTCCATGTTTCACAGTAGATACAACCACACCTCAATAGGTGCATGTCACCCCAATGCAGGACATAAACAACGTTCTAGTCAGAGTAAAGCTGTGTTTCTCAGTGTGATGGGTTGGTTTAAATTCCACTACTTTGTAACACGCTAAGGGGTCTCATGAGAACTCAGAAGACAGACATGCATGTGGATATCCTTCATCCTGGACCTGAGTGTTGTTGAACATTTGTGGCATGATTAGAACAAATTGCTTGATTAAAGGCACAGAATAGTAAATTCAAACAGCTTGAAAGTCATGCTACAAAGAATTTCCATTATTCAAATTAACTCAGAAATATGAGGGAGAAAACCATTTGCATAACCTACTAATATTATTACTTTACTCTCCGGAAAAGATCTGGACTATAAGAAGTAAAAGAATAATTTTATGAGAAACTGGAACAGGGCTACAATGAATTTTGGATGCTCCAAATTAGTTCTCTTGCGAGAAGTCTTGGGTTATAAAGTAACCAGTTATGTTTTTCTTACTAGCATCCATCCATCCACTTGTCCAGTTTAGGACTGCAGACTATTTACTATACCTTTACTATTGAGTGAAATTTTATTTAGTTTTACATAATCCCAATATAAAACTGTTCTGGCTTGGTCCCAATTTACTTTAAAAAGGTTTAGTAATTGGAATGATATTGGTAGACATGACATTACCTGACCCTGTCCAGGACAAGCAGTTTGAAGATGCATTGATGGAATAACTGATGGATGGATGGATTTGTGCATGTGCACAAATAATTAAATATCTACAGCTTTAAATAAATTATCATTTTTATCAAAAAACACCATTTTTATATGGTGACCCTACAGGTAAAGTCAAAGCTGTAAAATAATGTTTATTTTTAATCAGATTATGTCTCCCAAGTTTTCTAGCCAGGGTTATAAGCCACAAAAAAAGCTGAGGAATTAGTCAGTCTGATAACTTAATGTAAGGCATGACTTTAAGACTTTAAGGTGACAACTGTAATAAAGATTGAATTTATGTTTACCCTACCCGACCAAAGTATAATCATTATTTTTCATATACACCTTTCTTTTCCACCAAATCATTTAATTTATCATTTATAAGACCAAAACAAGAAAATGTGCAGAGGAAACTGCAAAGCCATATATTAGCAGTGAAATTTGAAGAATCCTGACATAATTTATGTGGCCTATGGACAGCCTGGCCAGGGAATGTAGCATTTCTCTGCAGATTGTTAGGATCAGCAATATTGCCCCAATCCAAATTTCACCCACTCCTTCAGCCTTCACGCAGATTATTTGGGGGCTACAGAATATTTAAAAATGTATCACGAATATATATAGTTTTTTTGTTCATGTAATTAACATAAATTGTTAAATAGTAAATCTCAGTGTCATCAATTATTATCCACATTGTGCAATGTAATAGTCTGTTTCAAAAAACAGTGGTATTGGATACTTTTGATTTAGTTAACAGTTAGATAAAAATTTTCACCATTCAGATTTCTCCAATTTAACTGACCGTTAAGAATTAAAAAGTCAGAAGAGTGATCCATTCAAGAAGACTGTGTGACCACGGACAGGGTTAAAAGATTCCAATAAAAGACCTTATGAGAAGCTACAGAAAGAATCAGATGTGTTACTGGTCTTGAAATACATTTACATTCATAACTTAAATAACTAGTTAAAGCATTAAAAGCACACCGGCCATAAATTCCTTTAAAACCCCAAATGAAGGCCCAGAAGTGTCACTAACCTAATATCAGACTCTTCGCTGGCGTTTCCTCACTAAGCAGAAAGAGGACTAATGTTAGCTCTGTCAGCATTCAGTGCCTAAGTACCTTTATCATCCACATATCATCACACGATTAGGAAAACGATTCATACGTCCAGCATTACAGCCTGATCTAATGATCCATCAGGGCAAGAAAATGCACGGTCGATCAAGTGCGCCATCCCTTTTGGTGGCAAATTAAGTCTTGTCAGGGCTGTTTTTGTGATAAAACAAGTGCAAACTACTTTTGCGAAGAAAATCACAAAGGGGCCAGGACTGGGAACAGTCGCTTAGCATGCTTAGGGATATTTTGACACAAGGGAGATGGCTATGTCTGCCCACATTGCGCCTCACCCTGCTGATCAAAGAGCACAACTAGGCTCTGCTGGTACCTGAGCCATGCGCTTTTCTCTCGGGGTGGCGCAGCCGTCCTGATCGCAGGTAAAATACACAGCCCAAGGAGCTGGAACAGGCTACCAAACTACCTCGTGCTCAGTCATGGGGGAAAATGAACAATAGCTGAAAAATGGGATAATTTTGTATACTCCTTTCCAAGGCAAACTATCCAAGCCTCCGTTTGGAGTTTTTAGACCATTCCTATGCCTTAAGAGGCTGTTTAATCATGGCTACCCTTGTAACAAGAGTAGCATTGACGCTGTCAGCATTCCATGGCTGCCTGACAGTATAAATTGTCCTTGGCGTGAACTGCAGAACAACAGTTATAGTTGTCATGGACACACAGATCACCAGTGAAAATGGAGGAGGAAATGAGGGCACTGTCTAAGGCTTTGCAAGGAACATAATAGAGGCAGAGGAGACCGTGTCCACATTTGTGTAATTGACTGTGAATGGGTCTCCTACAATCAACAAGAAAGCCACCTTCTAGGGAATGAGATCTGTGACCCTTGACTTTAAGATCACTTTTTACTACTATAATGAGTTGATCAGAGGGATGTTACAATTTTCTCACATTTTTGACTCAAAAATATTCCTTATCTCTCCGAACTGTGCAAAACATGTCCTCTTCTTGAAAGTGCAACTGAAATTAAACAAAATATTGTTTTTTAAAACAAATCCCACATCAAAATAGCTTCAAATAAATTAGTGCTTGCATGTGCAGCTTCGAAGTTACATGTTTTTTAAGGAAAATTAACGTCAAAATTCTCAGGCTGAAGCTGAGATCTCTGCAAATTCACAATGTCCCCTGCAGTCGAAAAACCCCTTTCACTAGGGACAGAGGTGGCTGGTGTGGTGAGGTATGCCTTAGCTAGAAAGCAGTGGGTACATCTTAGCATTATCCTTCCAGGGAAATAGACGTTTCTATATAGACGTCTATTTCTATATAGATAGGGTGACCAGATCCATGTCATACCGGACACTTTGAGCGAGGACAGGATTTGTAAACTTCCATTTCAATTAAAAGAACATGGATTTCACTTAAGCACTGCGTTCTTGCTGAGTGCTGATTGGTCAGGCTCCCATAATCATGCACATGTCACTAATGTTAATATGAAATAGCTGTATGAGTCTTAAGAAAACAAACCAGTCAAAGCACAAGAAGAAATTAACTATTTAGCCAAGTACAGTACAGGAGCCTTTAAAGTATAAAGTAGTTTGTAAAGTTGCTCAAAGTGTCCGGGATGACATGGATTATCTGGTCACCCTATATATATATATACGTATCTAAGTAATCAGTCTTCTACAATGTTTGCATGCTGTTTTTGTCATGTCTGTAATTTTCTCGCTGTTTCTTGCTGAAAAGCCAATATGCTGCCACTCTGCCGATTTAAAGCTGGGCGGCACGTCCTAAATTTCATATTAGCTTGCCAACTCACGTTACATCTGAACCAAAAACTGATGTCGATGTGGAATACGCAGTGGCGACTGACGTGATGTTACACCATTCTTTCTTTTCAGTACTTGTTCATGCTCGTAAAAAAGTAGCAATTAATTTTCCACATCAGCTGATTTGAATCGTCATCCATTTACACCGATTTTTAACCAATTTGTGATGCATCATTACATGCCTAGTTGATCATCTCTACAAGAAAAAATAATCACTTAAATTTATAAACGCAGTTGAAGCCCTTGTATCTGGTGTCATGCTCAAGTAACCAGCACAACAATAAAATCAGTATAATAATTAAAAGTTCCAAAAGTTTACATATACCCAGACTAAAGACTTTCAAGGTCAGTATGTCACAACTTCACATCGTCATACATTTCTTGTGCGAAGTGTGAATCGGGGTTTCCACTTTATTTCCATTAGAGGTAAAGTCTAAATAATCAATGGAAGAAAGAATTATTTCAGCCTTTATTTACTATATCAGATTTTCAGTGGGACAACATGTATGGCAACTCGAATTGTGTGAAGTTGTGAAACAGAGTTTGAAAGGCTTTAACCTAGGTGAATGTAAGCTTTTGGCCTCACCTCTAAGTGGTATAGTAAATAATACCATTATTACCTTGCATGTTCTATTGTATATCTATTGGACTATATGACTATATTTTAGCTATAAAACACAGTTACATGTGAACTGTAACTGTCTATACCTCATGATACTCTGGAAATTGCCCATAATGTGTGCGTGTGTGTTTGTGCCCTGCAAAGGACCGATATCCCGTTCAGCGTGCCCCCTGCCATCTGCCCTGTGCTGGCAGGGATAACCTAACCCTTGTTTGGGCCTTTTTGCAAACCGGTAGCCCACATTTTATGATGGGCACTAAAACCTACCCATTTAGGTTCTGGGTCTATTTTTTTTTATATATGACACCCAGAAATTAACCTATAATTCATGCCCTAAAGAATTATACTGGAAAAAAATGAAATCCTGTAAGAGGAAAGATATTACACAAGGTAGAGAAAAGCTGATTTTGCAGGTGGAAACTTAAATTAAGAAATATCTTCCATCAATGTTTTTTCTGCTTCTGAACCTTCCATCCCTCTCTGTATTACTTCACAGGCTACATATCAGGCCTTCTGCGAGACAGAATAACATGCCGCTGTAGCATTAATGCACGCAAAATACAGAAAATGAATTATAACCAGACTGCAAATGAAAGAGGCTCCTAATCGGAACAAAATGTGCAGCACTAATACTTTTTCTACCTTCCATTCATTTTCTGTACCCACTTGTCCTATGCAAGGTCAGGAATTCCAGAGCCTAAGTTACAGGCGCAAGGCAGGGAATAACCCAAGATGGGATGCCAACTCATCATAGGGGATGATACATTCACTTCTACGGGAAAAACCCTAATCTCAACAATGACACGCTTAACCCCAACCCTGCTCTAACTTTAACCAAAAGTAACTAAACACAATACAGGACTTTTGGCAGTTTAACTTCTTTGATTGCAGGAGAACATGCAGACTTCACACACGTACAGCTGGGGCAGAGACTCCTGTGTGTGTGTGTGTGTGGACTTGCATACATGTAGATCACATTTGGGGACCAAAATTAGGCTTTTTCCCACAGAAATGAATGGATGGTCCCCAGTTAGATAGGTATACGGGTCTATGCATATGTGTGTATGTATATATACACTCAGCGGCCACTTTATTAGGTAAACCTTGCTAGTACTGGGTTGGACCCCCTTTTGCCTTCAGAACTGCCTTAATCCCTCGTGGCATAGATTCAACAAGGTACTGGAAACATTCCTCAGAGATATTGGTCCATATTGACAT
>JAODKN010000104.1:952548-967518 GCA_026774425.1 Petrocephalus zakoni | reverse complement strand
TGCCACTCCCACACAGGCCTCCATTCAGACCCAGTATACCACATCAGACAGGCCTGCCACTCCCACACAGGCCTCCACTGGCTCCTCCACCAGCTTGTGGCACATCCCCTTCCAGTGCTACTGGCATCTGCAGTTCCTACCCAGAGAGAAACATGGCTGATCTGCAGCAAAGGCCGCTTTATACTCCTGCGCCGAGCCTATGCAGTAATCATAACTGTAGCTTACACGTTCCTGCACTGAACATGCAGTGGTAGCTATAGCACACAAGCAAACCAGACGATTTGTTTGCATGCTTCCATTTTTACCTTTTGTGTTTGCGAGCCGACGCACAACAACATGTCCACTGCAAACTCGCCGCCATCTGGCTGTATTGATGATGTGATGACGAGTCATATTGGCTCTATGCTTACTTGCAGATTTTGGATGGGAAATGCTATATGTTACATTGTATAGTATTATATTATATTTTGCCCCCCCCCCTCCCAAAACACACACACACACACACGCACAGTCCGCATATTCATATTTTTGAGGCGACCGTCCATTCATTTTTATAAGCAAAACCCTAATACCAACTATGACAGCCTTAACCCATACCCAGCCCTGATCTTAAGCGTAAGTAATCAAGCAAAATCTATATACAAGACGTTTGGCATTTTTAGTTTTTTGATTGCAGTCCCAGATTTTTTATATAATTGAGGTTATCCTTGTGGCGATCGAAAAAGTGTCTCCACAAGGTAAAAAGTTACAGGGCTTTATCACACTGGCAGGAAACTTGTCCCCACAGTGTAATACTTACAAAAGCACACACACACACACACACAGGTTTGTATGCAAATCTGAAAACACGTTTTTCCACATTGTGGGGACATTTGTCCTCATAAATACAACCTGACGCACACACATCCCTCCCAACATGATGCAGCGCCCTGGGGTGCGACATTCCCAGGCTTAAGCGCAGTGCCCCCCCAGCCTGCTTTGGAGCTTGGTAGCCCCCCAACTCATTGGCAGGCATCACCGGCTCGGGGAGGCTGGGCCGGTTGTGTGGCTGTGACTTGGTGTACCTCCTCCTCCAGCATGTGTACCTCCTCCTCCAGCATGTGGACCTCCTCCTCCAGCATGTGGACCTCCTCCTCCAGCATGTGTACCTCCTCCTCCAGCATGTGGACCTCCTCCTCCAGCATGTGTACCTCCTCCTCCAGCATGTGGACCTCTTCCTCTGTCGCAGACTTCAACTGATTTGGAGGTCCTGGTCAGTCTCTAGCAGTAACCCCATCCAGACTGGGGCCAATGTAGGGCCTTGATTATGAAGGGCAGGCATCAAATCTGGAGATCCCCAAGGCAGCCCATTGGGTAGACTTCGGTTAGCTGAAGGGTAACAGGATGATTGGGCTGCAGTCCCCTCACCACACCACTCAGTTGTTGTTTCCTAGAAGTGCTGGTAGGGGTTCCTGACAGTTCTGTGCCATGTGGCTGTTGACACTGCCAGCAGGTCATCTGTCGCAGCTATGGTGGGTCATCAATGACCTGGTACACGGCTGTTTCCTCATGGCCCTGGACAACAATGACCTGGAAAGCTTGGGTCCTGGTGAGGTATAGTTTCACCCATTCTGCTTTCACCAGTGCCTGCTCCAGGATGGAAGGTGCCATGAGTTGGAGATGGAGCTGCAGAGCCTCTGAAGAGCAGGCCTTTAAGAAGGCATATAGCGCCAGGTCGTCTTCTGCTCAGTCTGCTTAGTCGTGCAGGATGTGGAAGTTGGTTGCTAGAGTGTCACAATGCACTCCTGGACTCTGTTTGCCAGGATTTCCCACTGCTCTGCTGGGGCACGGTGTAACCTAAAACCGCTGTTGGAGAGTCGCAGGACCAAGGCTAGGTGTAATGCCATAGTCTTTTCTGTCAACTTATAGCCCTGAGCTAACAGATGCGGCTGGGCCTCAGACATTTCCCATTGTGCTTGGGGAGGCAGGTCACTCCCATGGGCCAGCAGAGCATTTTGGGTCCATATCTGCAAAAGCCCATCATCCCTATCTGAGACAGTTGCTCCAGGCAAGGCAGGCCCATACCGCTGACCCCCTGACTCCATCTGCACTGGCTCCCACTGGCTCTCTCCGGCCTCCTCAAATGCAGCTTTCACCAGCTGTTCCATCGCTCTAGCTCCCTTTACTTACAGCACTCTCTTCCTGGGTCCAGCTCCACCTTTCCTACACCACTAACCAGGTCCAATCTGCCATAAATAATCTGCACCATCCCTAGCTCCAGGTCTTTTAGGAATAGAGGCATCTTCTTTATCCGTGTCTCAGAATCCACAAGGACACAGGTCTTGGATCCCACTTTGGACACCAAAGTTGCATCACAGATGAATAGGAGAGAGATGATGCAACAAATAAAGACACAGACAGGATCTTTAATGTTTTTAGAAAGACAATGGGGAATTCACACCTCTACCTTTCTACTAATTCACTGCCAGACTGAGCCCATCACACACCCTAGCCAACTCATGGTGGGACTCTTTTCAGATGGGCAGTCGCCCGCACCAGAGTTGTAGATCTTGGCCTCGTCTTGTTCTTGAGCCCAAATATACTACATAATATGCAAATATACTTATTTCCCCTCAGTATGTAGGAATTAATTTTCCTGCTCTGTCCTCTTGTAGCAGCACTACTTAAAATCTCCCAGCTGCCCCAGCGGTGTAACGCCATTGGGCAGCTTCATATGGGTAAAAGCGGAACTTCTGTAAAATTGGCAAGGCAGATAACAGCTGGAAAATGCGAGAACTGCAGCAATGTGGGCTTCGTCTACCGTCATCCAAACAGGATGGATATCGCAACCTCAGCTCCTATTGAGCGTGTTTTCAGCAGTGGGGGTCGTATCTTGAGACCACACTGTGCCCGAATGGGAGCCAAAAAGTGGATTTAGTGTTCTTTAAGTGCAATTAGGCATTACTCCTTATTTACATTAATACTTACATTACTTACATGTAGGCTGACAAGTTTTAAAAGCATTCAGTAGTTTTCTAGTAGTTATTTAATTCTGATTCTGAATTGTCAACTCTTAGTCTTGTTTTGTTCTTGATTAAAAGTCTTGATCTTGTCTTGGTTTCGGTTGGGATGGGTCTTGGTCTTGACTTGGTCTTGGGTTTGATGAGTCTTGATCTTGTCTTGATCGCAAAACAGATGGTCTCGAGCACATCACTAGCACGCACACAATGATGGGAAAGAGACTGGCATTCATGCGTATGCATTCCCAATATTAATGATAATGTAACACACACATACTAACAACAGTCTATAATTCTTCTCATCTGAAGCCATCACAGCCATCTTGTAAAATCTGTCGCTGCAGATCCTTTTAAGCTAAAGCTTTACATGCCCAGTGTCATCGCCTCACTGTAGATGACTGGTAGCTCACTTTCATTCCCAGGGTACACGACACCAGCATGCTTGTAAATGATGCGAAAGCAACATTTACAATGATCTCGGCAAAGGAAGAAAGACTAGTAGGAGGGAATCAAATCAAATTAGTCCAAGGTGCTTGAACTTTATGTAGTACAGAGACTCTCATTTCCAGTAGACTACATAGAAAGAGACTTTTGTCAATTGAAGGCCTCTTTTGTAGCTTGACGTTTAAATCCATGGGGCTCCGTGGAGACACAGGTCAGAAGTCTGCAGTTGAAGTGGAATGTACAGAGAAGAATATCAAGCACAAATCACAGCATAAACTTGCAAAATAAAACAATTCAAGCTAGCTGGCCAGATCAACAGAGAAACCTATGTATCTTTAACATTGTCTCACTTAGCATAGATATGCAGGGGAAATAAACTAGATTTGGTGCTGTCAGAAACATCAGCATAATATTCCCCAGACAGGCCTGTCATTTGGTAAAATATCTAAGCCATACTCTTCCCACACTCAACAACTTGTACAATTTCTATAAGTGGGGGATGGATCATCTGGAAATGAAATAGTCCCTGAATGCTGTGAGTCCTTGTTGTGATATGCAGGTGTGAAAGTATACTTATTTATTTATTGCATATTCCATTCATGGTTACATGTATTCTTTTATGCATGTTTTAACGTTTGTGCCATTTATATTATTTATATGTTTAAATATTTTTGTTCTTTTTATTTATCTTTGCACTAACCAAATTTAACTGTCACATACAGCTGTTTCCCAATCTGGTCCTTGAAGAAAAACAGTCCACATTTGGGAGCAGAGAAGGAACAAATATAGAGGAAGCATATATCTCAAAATGTAATCAATTTTAGATCCTGACCCATAAGCTGATTGTGGAAAGTTCCGTCAAACATTTTCTGCGTTATTGGCTTGCACACCGAAGTACCTGTGACCCTGGTGGGCCATTGATAAAACCACATGTAGCCACAAGGCAGAGGAATACAATAATAATAATAATAATAATAATAACAAAAACCTTTAACTACAGATCAATAAAAATGCAGAATATCCTGCTTTGCAGAACCTTCTTAGCTAATGAGTTTCAGATGTAAAAAAATTTACCTTTACATGTATCTTGCTGCCTGGTGGTGTAATTGAAAGGTAATTTTGAAGAAACTTGACTTTACAAACAAAATTTAACAAAAATTGTTTTGGATACTGTCTGTAACTTCTGAAAGTAATTGCCCTCTAAGAAGAAACAAAAACTGGAAATAATCTATTAATCATCCAGCAATTCTTCAAAATTGCATATTCCGTTGACAGTTGCCTTATTTCCATTTTCAGAAGCAGCCTTGCCCCTGTGACACAAACTCTTCCTACAAACTGCTGGTCGTGTGCGGCTCTCTGCCTGTGATCAGAAGGGCGTTAGTTTGAATCCTGCAGGTGGTAGAATAATCTCACTTTTGGACCCCAAACTGTTCATAGGACCAGCTGACCCTGCTTTTTCAGTTGGACGTCGCTTTGGATAAAAGCATTTGCTAAATAAATAAAAATGTAAATGATGGTTACCCCCTACTACCCTCTACAGCAGGGGTGGGCAATCTAATCCACAAAGGGCCGGTGTGTATGCAGGTTTTTGGGATAACCTTTAGGTCACCTGTTCAAACCCAGGTGTTAGGACTTGACTGCCAATCAGTTCTCTAATTAGTAACCTAATTAGGGAGTTGCAGCAGAAAACCACATACCCACTGGCCCTTTCTGTTCTACAGTATATGTAGCAAGACCAATATGTCTGAAAATGTCTAACGTGATATAACCCAAGTATTAAGGACTCAATTTCTCTGAAACAAGATGCGCTCGAACGAAAGTGGAGCATGTGACGTATTAAATGACTTGTCTCACTGCAACTCCAACCTCAGGTGAACCCTTACTGATGGTATATATAGCCTTCAGATCCTAAGCAGCAAAGCAGATCTAACACATGGAGCTGAACCTTATGCTTCAGGAGAAATTCTGTAATCTCCTTCTATGCCATTCTGGCTCGTACTGAACCCCATTTAAATGCCTGGGGAACTTGTTTTTAGAAGAAAAACAAGGAAAATGAAACATTATTAATTTCTGTGCCAGAGGGATAAAAAATGCTATAGTAAATTTGCACATCGTTGAAAACAACGCGAGAAACAACAACAGGGTAATATCCAGATGAAGAAAGCGGTCAATTTACGATCAAAAACAACTTCAGATTGTTCCTGCTAAGTAATATCCGTATTGATTTGTGAAGAAGCTAATCTTGGAGGAGTGAGAAGGGAGGAGCCTTGGCACACTGATCTGCTAGACACCCTTCGCACTTGTGCACTGGGCGAGGGGTCCGTGACGGAGACATGCACATGGGGAAGGCGTGTTATATTCTCACACTTCCCATTTGTGGGACTCAAGAAATGCACAATCAATAGCCCTCCCCCCGCCTTATGAGCACAGGGGTTCTGCCACTGTTTTTCACAAGAGGCATAACTGAGGTCTAAAGAATATGGACTTAACATTCAACTCATATGGGGTTCATATTAAAGTCAGTTACTTAGTAGTATGATTTAAACCTGCAGGATGGTAATGGTCTTTAAAAAGGGCAATTTCCATGTCATTGACGTCAGTTCCCTTTATTCTCTTTATCTCCCTTATCTTCTGCCTGTATCTTTCACAGTAAGGAACATTCTCATGGCTGACTCGTTATGGGCTTTCAACACTGTGAATCACCCGGCCGCTGCAGAAATATCCCACTTGTCTGTCACCGGTTCTCCAGGATGTCGATCAAAGCGCCAGGCTGCTGAAGTGATGAAAGTGGGTCTTAGCCTAACATAAGCGAAGCTGTGCGCAGATTCCCAGCAAACGCAGCACGTGTCAGAGACCAGTAAAGCCTAAATGCGAGTTAAGCACTGAGAGAAATGTGTTTGATGTTTACCCTAGAACTTTTTTTTTTTAAACTTGGAAATTGTTACGAAATATGGCTCCCCAGCTTAAAATCCAACATCTAAAAAGGGAGATGTGGAGGATAACATTTTAGTTATTCCCCTCCTGATAGTATGTCGTTTTAATATTCAGTGAAACAGACCTAATCACAAGGGCCTGCAGTTATTTTGGGCTAAGACTTGGATTTGGTTCTTGCTGTTCAGCGGAAGCACAGGAAATCTTGATGATATGCCAGAGTGAATTATAACATTAAATAGCTCATCATGTCCACAGGGCAGATTTAAACATTTTGCCTGACATATCTGACATATGAGAAGCATAAACAGACACCTACAAAACCAGTGAACATCTTATTAGAAACAGCAGAACAGTGAATACAAATATTTATTACAATTTTTGCTGGCAGTTTAAATGATAAGCCACATATACAAAGTTAAATAGACAACATAATTACAGCAATATGAAGTTTATTTAGGAAAACTTGAGGACACTCAAATAAAAAAAAATGACATTTTGAACAGATAGCGATATTTTGAAATGTAAATAAACATGCGCAAGTTAAATGGATGATGGGGGCCAGGTTCTGGGGTAGGGGTGTGGGTGGCTGAGAGATCCAAAATTGACCGGATATTTTATTTTACAATTTGCTGTTTTGGGGAGAACCTCTCTGGTTGGTCAAGCTGCCATCTGCAATGAGATTCTCGTCAGAAGGGATATATTGTGAATGAGCCCAACCTTCTTCCCAGCATTCGGCCTCGGCGGCCCATTGTTATCACACTGATGGGCCACAAGAGTAAATGGGCATTTCAAAACCCCTTTGGTCTTTAATTACTATTTAAATAATCCACAGCTTTATTTTATTATCCAATGGATTTTCTTTCACGATTTGTATTTGCGATCCAATTATTACTCATTGTTTCATGGCGGGGCGCTGAGAAGGGACCTGAGGGGCTCCCAGCAGATAGACTGTATTTATCTGCTGACTTGCTTACTGCAGTGTCCAGCAGCTACGTTTAACATATCGCATTCTCTGCTATTTTGTGCGTTGTTCTGCCACTATCTTTGGCGCGATGAATGCATAAACGATGTATGATTTTAGATCCGGACAAGAAAACATTTATCATGATGTGGAAGAGTGTGGGCATACTGTCACTGGGAGACATTTAGGCAGATGTTCTGCAGTGCTCATTAATTAGAAGAAAAAAAGTTTCAGCATCACCTTCATTTTGTCTTTGTTTCGACAGACAGTAATTACAAAGTAGAAAGAATTGCAAACATCTGTTTCTGCTCAGTACCTTTGTCTGTGATGCGCTTTGAGTGTTTCTTATCATTTTTTTATGTCTGCGGAAATGGGTAATGAAATCGCATAGAAGGCCAGCGATGAAACACTTTAATAAGCTGGTATATCCTTCACTGACTGACTAGGAGATTCCGCTGCGATCGTAATGACATGAAAGCCAGGCAGTGTGTCCCCTTGTCGAATGCACCCTACCATCATCTGTATGTGCCCGGCAAGGATCCTCTCTGTCCTCTATAATTATTTTATTTTTTCAGAACTACAGCTGGTAACATTGAGAGCTGAGAAATGGTACGTATGTTAATTTATCATTGTGATACAGAACCTGGGAATGAAATTTAGGGGAAAAAAAGATTCAAGATGCTAGCTATTTGAAAAACTATATGAATGTATTGAAACATGCACCAGTGGATCACTGAAAAAATATGCTGATACTAATTCTGTAAGCCTGGTACATTCTAACTCGAACACTGCTGTTCTGAAGCAGTCCCAATCACATGTTTTGGATGCCTAGCTGATACTTCTATTCAATGCTAATTTACAGGGGCAGATATTTCATTCAGTTGATTTATGTTATACGCACATTATAAGGTGAGAGTATCTAACCTAAATTTAAAACAACAAATAATATTTTTTGTAATAAACTTGCAAATACCAATGGTATTAAATAGATAATAAGGTTTCTCAATCAATGCAATCATCTCACATGAAGAATCCATCCATCCATTAGTACAGTGCAGTACAACAAGCCTGGACGCCACCTCAGGAAGCACTGGGCACAAAGCCGACAACTTCCGTGAGAAGATTTCAAATACCTGACTCTTTAAATATTTTTTCTTTTCTTTTAGAAGGAAAAGAAGACAGACACTTTCAACACTCCAATCAATAGCAATTCTTTCCAGCTTCATGAGAAGTACGACTACACCAGTTTGTTTGCGCAAAGGACCAGCCCCTGTAGCTGATCAAGAGGAATTAGTGTGAGGGTGCAGAATGATTATTTCTCGTGGTGAAATGATTACCTCCGAATTGTGCTGTTTACCACACAACTGTCCCCTGGGAGGTGGGCTGGATGACAGAGGGCCAGATGCCTCACTGGTCTGGTAATGAGCTTGTCAACTTGTCACAGTTTCTAAGGGCTGGGACCCCTGTGAGCGGTGTAAGGTTTCTGATTGGTTGGAAAAGATTGGGGATGTGGGTGACTCTCTGCCCGTTTGAGGGATGAGACTGGATTCCTTATTACTGGGAAGTGTGGAGTTCTTGCACAGCTTGCAGCACAAATCATCTCAGTATATGAACTGGAATTAACATTTTCATATGTTAACAATAGAACTTTTTTGCTTAATACCCAAAATAGGATTTTTTGTAGGAATAAATTATTCAAATAATACAAAAAGTATTGTTTTCAGTACCTGGGCGTGGGTAGAAAATTAAAAAATTAAAATTTATTTTTTAAGACATTTAATACAGACATTCTTAAAGTTCTGTTTACTAGGATATAGCTATAAAGTTATGTCATAAGAGAATCTGAAACACAAAGTTTTACTTATAAATGATACTGATACAGAATGGTGTCTGAATGTGTATGATCAGTCTATACATGTCAAAAGTATAAAAGAATAATGATTCTCAGTTGGTCTACACCCCCCCCCCCCCCCATCATACCAAGACTGGCTTGTGATTATGATGTAACTCCAGTGTTTCCACACTCACTGATAGAACTCTAAGATATTCTGATGATTATGCTCTGAAAATAGCCCTGTTGAATATTCAACATTATGATAATACCTGACAGATGTGGGATGTACATGATAAACAGCTGCAATCAGGACACAATATATCAAAGAAAACTGTTCTTAACTGGGACAAAAATGCCCTCCCTAGATGTGAAGCACATATCTATAATTTGAAAAAAATATACATACATGGGAAGAGCGAAACACCCGAATTCTCCCCACAGCAAGCAGAACATTTGTTATCAGACATTATCAAACTTCAAATGTAATCTTTCTCTTATGGCCTATCAACAGCTTTGAAGCTGAGGAGAATTTCATTAAATAAAATGATTCTGGGCTGTATTTAAGTGTGTGTGTGTGTTTGTGTGTTTGTGTGTGTGCAGGTTTTGCTATACTTGTGAGGACCCAAAAAATATCTGTGAATGCAACAAAGTAAGTAAAAAAGCCAAAACTCTTGTATTCAGTTTGGTTACTTATGGTTTAGGTTAGGGCGGGTAGAGGTTGTGATTGGATGTCTTTATACCCTCGAGGAGATAAGGCAGAAAGAGAATGAACATCACTGTGTGTTAAGTTTTGTCATTTATTAAAATAATGAATAATTTCATTATTTTAAAATTTGAAAGAAAGGCCTCACATTTTTCTCAAGGTAAGCCCGCATCTCAGATACTTAGAAGGAAAAGGTGCTACTGAATTAGTTAAAGACTGAGACTGTTTTGCAAATTTACTGTTTTATTAGCTTCAGATATATTTTGTGAGATTAAAAGCAAGAACATTCTTTAATGGGGTGGAGCCTTTGCCTTTTGCTGTTTTTCTTTGTACTAAAAATGAAAGCATTCATAGAAGAGGGCTTTCTTTACTAGCAGCGGAAAGATTGTGAACGGCCTGAATACAGAATCAAACCCATTCCGCCGTTATTTATCCTGGCAAAGAACATTGTATTTTAATGTAATATTATTCAATATTTTAAAGCAGTGATACATGCTAAATGATATATATGATATATACAGTATGATTCCAGGTCAAAGAAAAGGAATATCAGTTTTCTTGCTGAGACTGATTAAAATGTAATAATAGAACTTCACCTGTAAATACAGAGGCATTGTGCTCATTGATACATAATTATAATAAATATTTGTATTCATACTGTTGCTGCTTCGAATGAGAGACATTCACTGGTTTTGTAGGTATCTATTTTTGCTTCGTATATTTTTAAATCGTTCCAAATGTATAAACCACTAGCCATTGTGTAAAAGGTCAACATTTCTCATATTCATTTGCATGTAAAATTACTGTAAAAAATACAGTAAAGTGTATTCTTCATATTCATGTATTCTGAGAATTTTGGGATTTTCACCAACTGCCAGTTCACTCTAAATGGGTTTCACTTGCTACATTGGTGATAGTTTGGTACAAAATCATCAATTTTTAGAATGAAGAAAAAATATTATTTCTTAGTTTCAATAACTCCAACCTCTATTGCTCTTGAGAGACCGCATTCATCTTTCTTCCCTTCATCGTTAATTATAAAAGCTACACAAATTGCTTTGTATTTCAGTTTGTTATGGGAATATAGACTTTGTAAGTGTCGATTACCCATGGGCCGTGACCACCACTTTAGACAAATGATGTTGCTTTCTACGATCCAAAAATATTTAATTATCTCCTGCTTTATAATAGGAAAAGTCAAAGTTAATCCATTAGCTACTTTTCTGAGCAAATATTTATGTTTGACAAGTGAGTGTGTCAGGTCTGATAGTGAAATAAGGTCTAGCCCACAATAGTATGATTTATGCATGATTTGCATAATTTCCACATAATTTGGCTCGTTCACAGACATGGATTTATTTACTGACTCTTTTCTCCACATGAAGATAATATGCAAGAACTCTGCTATTGTTTTAGGTGGCAGTTGACATTTACAGCATACAAACATGCTATAACGTAGACACTTAACCGCTGCCTGACATCGTATTATGGAAGTCATGTGACTTGAAAACTGAGGGCAGCGGTGGCCTGTAATGGCGTCAGGATGACACAGCGTTAGCAAGAGCAATCAGCCTGACCTTGGCACAGCATGGAAGAGAGTGGTGTTTCAGAGCTACCAGAGAGTGGTGGCCACTCTCTGCTTCTGATCAATAGGCCTGCTAAAAGAACAGGGGCGCGATGCTGGGTCACAGCGGCCATTCAGGAGGCAGAGCTGGGAAAGTCACCCCGCTTCCAGGAGAGCCAGCATGCTGGCCACGCCGGGGAATCCTGTCCCTCACTGCCTTGCCGCTTCTAGCTGGGAAATTTCCAGAAAGCCTGCATGTGGGTTTTTCTTTATTTCCTTGATGATTAAATTAACTTCAGTATTCTTTGAAAATGCTTAGGTCCGCTTTATTACATTATGTGTAACACGCCTATGCGCATCACTTATAAGCGTTAATGGATAGGGAAGCCAAGTGAAATACAGACTGAAGTACAGACCAGCAATAACATTACATCAAAAGGTAAGATTAAGATACTTGGAAAGAAGAACCTTCAGTAAAAGGGGTGAGTGAACCGCAAACAAAAAACAGGGAAATTTAAAGTTGCGATATTTGAGACTGCATAAGCAACTTTCTGAATAACTGCCACCCCACTTGCTCCCCATAATCTTCTGTTGTCACTGTGAAAATGTGAAAAAGAAGCTCCCATTCAATTAGATGGTTTATATTATAGACTTAAGTGACAGGACTGGCCCCTGTCTTGCCCCGCTCAGTCCGTCATCTCCCTGTTTGGCCAGCAGGTGTCGCCGGCCATCCTGTTTCCCCGATGTTTCCTTAGCTTGGCATTGTTCTGTTCCCTAGCGTGTTCCCCTGCTCCCTGGGCCAGCGTGTGGCTGAAGGGGCTAAGCATACTGCTCAGAATTGTGCTCACCTACCTTCATGGGACCCAGGCATTGTTGGATATTTTGACTTTTGTTTCCCCTTGTGCATTCTTGTGTTCATGTTATTTCTGTTGATTCTTGTTTTTTGTTCCTTTGTTTTCTGTACTTGTGTTTAAGTTTGTAATCCCAGTTCCTAGTTTTTCAGTTAGTTGACTGGGTGAGACCAGTCAAGTCCATTTTCGAGACGATGGTTTCAAGTATACTATACTTGCCTATACTTATTCACTGTAATCATCACCTCTATTAATATTTAACAGTAAAATTGTATAATTTAAGCATGGCAATCTTTAGACCTCAAACAATAGTACTCATTCTCGAAAACCCAACACTTTAGCACTACTGAATGCGTTTTGGTATTTCTGAGTGTGCCTGCCTTTCTACTAGCTAGACATGTAAAGCTGATAAAGTAATGATAAGGCAAATCAATCAGAGAACTCATATAAACCGCATAAAAACAGCAGTAAAGATAATACCTGTGTAGCTCGTCAGAACTTCTGGGGAGAACTAAGCACTTGAGCCCTAAATGGTGATGACACTCGTTCCTATTCTCACAACAGCCAGTGGACCGAGCAGTTTGGCGCTTGCTGTATAGCAAAGTGTGCAAGAGAACCTGGCCTTTAAAGAGATGACACTGATTGGATAACAGTACACACCATGCTCTTTAGATCGTTAAAATAGGGCCCTTAACTTGATTACCTTACACAGCCAGTCACTGACCAGTTTATCTCCTTCCCATGAGTCCGTTTATTGGCTTCCCCTGGGTTAACCCAGGCTGTGGCTGAGCATACATGATAATCTTTCTGGGAAGGGGCTTCAAAGCTTTTTTTTCACTTTGCTACACATTTCTGTCATTCATATTGAAGGAGTGAGTTATAATTTTAATTCGTATTCAGTTAAGTATCTGTGAATAGAGTACAAGTGCATTTTAACCTACCACTGTGTGTTGCAAATCTCGCAAAACAAAGAATGGGCCTACAAGTAATAATTTTTTAAAAGGATGACTTGATGCAGGGTTTGCTTGCACAAAATAATTTCTTGGTTGCTGTGAAATGTGTTGAGTGCAAGGAAATTGAATTTGTGAAGCTTTGACTCAATTACAAGCCTTCGGTTTCAGGAGTTGGAATTACACTCATTTATCAACTTGTAAATCTTATTGCAGGGGATTTATCCATGTAGTCTCATAATGTTTTGAACCTAAGAGCTAACGTGAACTTTTCGTACAGATTCATGAAATTCTCTTCAGTTTTACAAAACAAATTTTTGTCGTGGATCTACTGATGCAAAACAGCAGTTCAAATAAGCAATATCCCTCCATTTTGATATGTGTTTTCCATTCCTGGTCTCTCAGTGAGCTTGGAATTCAGCCAGGGGGTCCCTTGGGCAGGATGCCAGTCCATTGCAAAGCACAAGTAACATTTATATTATAAATATTTTTAATAATTAATCACTAATAAAATAGCTCAATGTACATTATATGGACTAAAGGACACCTGGCCATCACACATACAGGAACGGCTACGATATCCTATGCTAAATCCATAGACATAGATGTTGAGCTGGTTCCCCCTCTGCAGCTATAATAGCTGCCACTCTTCTGTGAAGGCTTTCCACAGAATTCAGAAGTGTGTCTGTGGGAATGTTTACCAATTTATCCAGAAGAGCATTTGTGAGGCACTGATGTTGGACGTGAAGGCCTGGCTTCCCCAGACTGTTCCCACAAAGTTGGAAGCATAGAATTGCCCAAAATGTCTTGTTCCCTTCACTGGAACTAAGGGGCCTAGCCCAGCCCTTGAAAAACAACCCCATCCCTCTTCCACCAATGTTACAGTTGGCATAATGCAGTCAGGCAGGTAATGTTCTCCTGGCATCCGCCAAACCCAGACTCATCCATCTGACTGCCAGACAGAGAAGCGTGATTTGTCACTCCATGGAACACGTTTCCATTGCTCCGCTGAGTCCAGTGGTGCTGTGCTTTGCACCACTCCAACTGACGCTTGGTGATGTGAGGCTTGCATGCAGCTGTTTGGCAATGGAAGCCCATTCCATGAAGATCCCAGTGCACAGCTTTTGTGTTGGGGTTACTGCCAGAGGAAGTGGGGAAATCTGCAGGTACTACAGCCTTTGTGGCTGAGTCTAACCCTAACCCTAACCCCAATAATACTTACAGTTGACCAAGGAATATCTAGCAGGGAAGAAATTTCACAATCTGACTTACTGCAAAGGCGGCATCCTCTGACAGATGCTTGCTTGAATTCACTGAGCCCTTCGTAACGAACAATTCTTTCACAAATGTTTGTGAACCTGACTGCATGGCTCGGTGCCTGATCTGTGGCAATGGGCCTGAACGAAACTCCTCAATTCAATCATTGTCCCAATACTTTTGTACATATAGTATATTAGACATGCATAAGTCTCTTTGACATTGTCTATCATCATTATACATCTTATATTATATTTTTGTGGGTCCCATCATATCCCTCCAAGGCTATAAATCAGCAATTTTTCAGTTGGCAAATGTAGCAGAGAGGAATCAGAATGGTCCTATACTGGATCAAGGTATGATCATTTCCTTTGTGCCAAAATATCAGCCACGTGGTGTTGGGAACTTTTTCAGAGACCAGGAGACGTTGGGATATCATTCAAGCAGAAGTTACTCTTTATTGAGAACTCGCC
>JAODKN010000104.1:895735-911961 GCA_026774425.1 Petrocephalus zakoni | reverse complement strand
TGCCAAAACAGATGGGTGACACGTCTACACCGAGCCGGGAACGAGGCAGGACATTACTGAGCACTGCAACTGGAAAAAAAACAGGGAATGCACAGGGAATGCACAGGGAATGCACAGGGAATGCACAGGGAAATCTAATGTGTTGTTTCCCTTACAAAATGTTTCTATTTGAATGCTGTTCCCAACCAATGAATCAAAAATTACATTAGATAAACTTTTTTGTAAACTAACTTTTAAATTGTTTATACATTCAGATTCACGCTCTGGATTCTCATCACTGTATTTCAGGTGTTCCAAGACTTGCCTGGTACCCTTCCTCTCATCTTCTTAAACACTGCAGCGCCTGACACTTCATTTCCATCTTCCCGACATTCCCTGTGTCATCAGGCCGACGGTTTGTGCAGAACACTCCCTTCGGGGACTGAACTTTTCCGGAAGTTATCTAACGAGACCGGGCGTTGATGCAGCGCTTCCCTGTTTCCCCTCCTTGTTATTTGGGCTTGTTTTCGCCCAGCGGGAAAGCACTTGACATGCGGGCCGTCTAGGCGTGAGAGCGAGGCAGCCCACCTCCGGGATCCCAGGCGCTCCCTTGGCTTAGGTCCTTGCTGAGGGCTGCTGCTATGTATTGAAACTGACACTCACAGCTTCCTCAATGTGAAGCTTTCTGCATGAAGAAGAGGTCATTATGACTCCGTGGGCACAGCTAGATGTATGTGTCCTGTCATCACTTGGGTTTATCGTCGTAGCAATTTTTCTTCGGCCGTCCACCTTGGTCACTTCGGCGAATGCTAAACGGAACAAATTTGTGCAGGGGTTTACCGCTTGAGGGCGTTGGCATTCGCAATTAATGGCCCCCGCACTCAACCTCCACCTCCACCCCACCCCACATTAGTTTTACTGTGCATTTAATTGATATTGGCTCCGGAACAGTGGCTGTCCTGCCCCTCCGGAAAAGGAGCGGGCCCGAGTCAGGCAGGAAGAGTTATTTGAAATGCAGTAACATGGCCTGACAGTCCTGTGAAATCGAGAGACTCTGCCGGTCACAGTTCAGAATCCCCATTAAAGTGCTGGAGGAGGCAGTGCGGAGAAAGCCCAGAACGGAGCACGCAAGGGCCACAATTACGGAGGACAGCCCAGGTGTATGCTGATCCTACTCTACACAGGTATCGTGGTGGCAGTCAGTGTGCTCAGTTCACACAAGAAATGGTGTACATACAAGTCATGTTTATATCAACAGCCCTATATTACATCATGACTGTTCTAATGGATATGCGTTGAACTGCATTACAATATGCCTGTATGTCAATATTTTAGTTTATACTGCGTTCTTTGAGAAAGCTGATGTTTCACTCAAAAAACATTCTTCTACACATGAGTAATTGGATGTTTGCTCTTTGTTTTGAGGCAAGTCACAGTCTTTTGCCTTATTGTGAGTTGGTTGCTGTCAGAATGGAGGCTCAAGGTTTGCTGAGAAAGGACAGAAACTGAAAGAACGCCGTTTCACACATGCTGTCAGATTTTTTTGCCGGAAGGTTCTGGAGACTATTTAACAAGACAATGCAGGAAACAGGTAACTACCAGGACTTGCGGGCCATTGAGTAGACAGCAGATTCCGGAATAATGTCAACTGAAGAAGGACTTGAGTATAGATGGCTGGTGGAGCAAGGTACAAAACAGAAACAAGACAAACAGCAAAACAAAACAAAAAAACAGATTAGAACAACTACAAACAATGGTATGAGTCACCAGAAGGGGGCAAAAGTCATGCACTCCAGGACCAACAAGTCTCAGCCCCAAGTAAAGCTTGCTGCTGAGTATATATTAAACCCTGGAAATTCAGCCTTAATGAAGTCCCAGGAGACATGAGTGTAACAGCAGCTAAGCCCCATACAATACAACATTCCACTGAAACCATCAAATTTGGTGTTTGAGAAGAACACCAAATGTAGTCCTTGTTTTCTGTGGCTTAGGTAATATTGAGTGGCAAAAAATCCACAATGACATCCCCAAAGGAGACCTACCAAATCACGGATGTGAGTTCCCACTGGTCTGGCATTTTCTGAAAGAAAATCCCCTAACTAGTGAGGCAATGTTTCTGTTACATGACTTTGGGCAAAGGAATAGGTTAGTATTTAAATATTTCTCAAAATATTTGTCAGAATTATTTTATGCCCCAGTTTTAAACAAAAAAATTACAAGAAAGGTACATGAGAAAAATGTTTTGGTTTGGCAAATTTTACAGGAATAGCAGATGGATAGGGATTTGGGCTTTAGATCAAGAGGATGTTGACTCCCAGGAGGGTCCAAGCTGTTATACCTCTGAAAATGACAGCTGACCCAATTTGCTTGAGCTAAACAGCCATTATACATAAGGTCATAGTATTTCGTATAAGCAGTCACCTCAGCAGTTAGCATATATTACCACTCACACACATCTGGCATGCATGTAATATTCTCAGTAAAAAAATGTAGCATAAACAGTTATTTTGTTTGCAAAATAAAAACATACAAGGAATTGCACCCTTCCATTCCTCTATCCATCTTCCAACTGCTTATCCAGTTTGAGGGGGTAGGGGCTGGAGGTCCTCACAGCTAGCACAGTGCACATGGCTGGGGACACCCTGGCAGGGATGCCATCTCATTTTTTGCCATTTATAAGCCATGCCAATGGAATTCAAAATTTGTAAAAACAGCTCAAAGTTCAGAGCTCAGTCCTAATATCAGCTTGTCATTAACAAAAAGTAGCACTACTACATTTTGGATGAACCCACTTTGGACAGACTAATTTTCTTTCCTCTCAAAAGCAAGAAGCTTGGATGCATGTCTTTTTTTCCAACAATTGGCATCTACTTCCAGTCTAGGTTTTGACAGTCATGGCACAAAGATGGTTCTGTTCGTCACGGTGGGGTTACACATCAGGCTAAAACCCACGAGCACAACCTGGCAGATGCCCCATGTCAGAGATGGGAGGTTTTGGTCCAGAAAGTACAAATCTAGCCCAAGATTTTAATTCAACCAACCAGCTGAATCCTGTGTTTCTCAGTTCTCACTCCAGCCTGACCTTAATTAGCATCAGGTGTTTCTAAATGGCCTAATAATGAAGGCGGTAGGTTGTAAGCAGTGCGGGTTTGACCGAAAACTTTCTGGCAGGTGGGACTCTAGGAGCAGGACTGAGAAACACTGGTATAAAGAGTCATTCACACACACATTCACAGAGTAAGGAACTGGTTGGTTGAAACAAAATCCTGGCCTGACTTTCTGGACCTGGACTTTCCACCTCTGCATGCTGCCTATTCAAAGAGCCGTTCTTTTGCATTACATTTACGTCATTGAGTCATATTCACTGTTAGAATTCCCATCAAGCTGACACGCGGCACCAGTCAACTTGGCCCATGATGCCGCATCTCAGCGGTATGTCAGACTCTCCACTTGCAGCTTAATGGGACGCCTGCTACATGCTAACAGCACTGTCTCATTTTCCCCGGTGGCGCAGCTTTTGAAATAACAGTGAGACGCCGGCTGTTAAATGCTTGCGATTACTCCAGTCCAATCTGCGTCGTACGACGTGACAAAAGTACCTCTGAAAAAGGACAACAGCCTTAGAGACAGCATCGGCTTCAAGTGCCAGGGCTCTGGTTAGCGCTGCGACATGACTGAGGAGTGGCAACATCGTAGTGCATAAGCTGTCACGCCTGTCGGGCCTTCCCTGATGATGCACGAATTGTCGTATGCTGCAGTCGCCGTTGGCTCCAGCGGAAGCCCTGCAGACTGCGCAGCCGCAGATGCACCAGCTGCTTCCAAATGGGTAGCAGCGCACTGTGAAGCATTTGAGGAAATGTTAGCACAAGCAGTTTCTTGGTTTTGTGGCAAGAAACCTTCTCACTGGTTTCCTGATGAATGTGACTGAGTAGTTAATCTTCCGATACACACCAGACACTGTCGAAAGTAACACATCGAAAAAAGATTTACCACAGAGTTTCTCTGTAAAATGTTATTTTATCTAGCTGGTTACATATTTCTCAGGACAATACAGGGCATTGAAAAAATGAGGTGGGGGCAATGAAAAGTGTGAGGCAAACAAGTTTTGAAGGCATGGGGCTCAAAGGATGAAGGCATGGGGTCAGTAAGCCAATATCAGGCCAAATCAGCCGGGAGCCACAGGCAGTTGAAGGGGCCTTTCAGCTTGTGTCTCAGAGAATGTCCAGAGTGGGACTCATACTTGACCTTCCCGGTACGCTCTGCAGTAAAGTACACTGGACATTTTTAAAGCCATTTAAACTCTGTTCCAGAGACTCTCTCACCCCAAGTCATAATCTACAACCTTTTATGGCTTTCTGGGGCTTTTCTGTGAGAGAGAGGAGTCTTGATTGTGATGATAACTGAGGGAGGACTTTGATTGACTTTACTTTATTGGAAATAATAGTAATGGAAACAGCACATTAAACACTGCAAAATATAAAAAGTTTTAATCTTATTCTCTCATATATTTCTAGCCTAACGTCTAATCAAATACTTGGTATCAAAGGGACTACCTCAGTTGTCACAGCAACGGATCCGACAAAAAATGAGAAAATATGTTACGTGACAGGAGCAGAAGTGGAAAGGAGAGAACTTCCTCCGACTGCTGACTAACATTTGTCATCAACAGATGCTCTGAATTCTTGCATATGCGGCCACTACTGGAGATCATTACATTCTTATTGCATGGTAGATGTTGCTGGGAATATTTTTATTTATCTATTCCACTGTACTTTTAGTGCAGCAAGACGGGTAAAACCATCAGCCATCAATCATAAACTCTCCTTGTCCAGTACTCGGTCATTATGAGTTTGAAAGCAGCATAGGGCATACAGTTGGTGACATCCTAGATGGGCTACAACCCATTACGAGTCATAGCCTCACAATAACACTATGACAAACTACGAGGCAACAATTCTCCTAAACGTAAGTGACTACCTGTATGGAGGTGGGGAGAACATGTGAATTCCACACATGTAGAGCCAGGGTTGGGCATTGAGCCGTATGATACCAGCTCCTGTCATAGAAGTACATATATTACATGGGTGATCAATCCTGACTCCTCAACAGCCATTCTTTCAATTGTTTGTACTTGTTGTCCCAAATATCCTGGTTCCGGAGGTTGATTTATCACTGAGAAAAAAGGGAGTGTATTGGTTCCACAGCACAAATATGGAAATAGGCTTGCTTAAAATGCACACTAACTCGAGAACCTTTGATCACAGTAATAACTTGACTTCTAAATGTCACCTTTGTTCTTGATGATAACTGGCTTAGCTTACACCAATAAACAGATGTCTTCATTCCTAAAGAAAGAGGTGATTGGGGCAGAGTGTAAAACCAGTTGGATTGCGTCACACTTTCCGGTGGAATCCCGGCCCGTTTTTCCTTTCAAAGCCTGGAAAAGCGTGTTCCCATTCACGGGTCACCGAGACTTAACCACTGCGTGGCGTTCCAGCAAATATTCACGCTGCAAATGTTCGACTGGGCTCCGGCCACCGTTTAGTACCGGCAGACTGTGTTTTCCTGTAGGTCCTGCCAAGAGAGAAATTGCAGGCTGTGAAACGCCGTTTGCACTGTTCACAGCCAGCTCCGTAACCCATATGACTGCAGATGGCACAAAAGCCATTGTTCCCCTGATAAGTGGGACATATTGGTTTCTATTTACCGCATTGTTTTCCATCTCTCTTGGTCTCATTCTCTCTCTCTCTCTCCATTATTTTCAGGAGGTTAGATGACTTTTTCCACACTATTATTTAATTCTTTTTACTTATCCAACGGATTATTACAGCCAGTCTTGGAGGAAAAAAAGCATACAAACTGACACAAAAAGTATAATAAACATCTCTTATTTATAGCTTGGTGCCCAGCTTTGTTTCTCTCTCACGTAGGACGTGTTTTTGCATGTTGAGATACAACTAATTTTCAGATTTGAGAAGGACCCTGAGCTTCTTCCCAGCGACCTGCTTTGGTACGAGAGTTTGCCTTTATCCTCCTCAAAAGCAGGTTCAGGTTGGGAGTTTCTCCACACTTCAGATTTTGGACTGAATTGGCCGTTTAAGCACATCCACAGGCTAACTTTTTCCACCGCCATACAAAATTGTTTGGGCGGGAAGGAAATGAACTTCAAAGTAATCTGGCTGGGAAAATTACATAATAAAGGGCAGACTTAAATGGAAATTCAGCTCAATGAATCGATAAAAATGCCTGAAAAGAGGATAGGCGTAATTGTGTTTTATTACCATTATTTACTTTCATAGCAAAAGGCGTGTTTCAAAAGTTTGTTGTAGAGTTTACCATGGTAAATGTCATATTTATGCAGTTATATTGTTCTGCTGAAGGTATAAATTACGTGCTTGACTCACTGGTATGAGAGAGCCCCCCCCCCTCCCCCCAGCACTCTGTTTACGGGTCTGGGGCCATAAAGCATTACCATTAAAAATTGCCTTTTTGTCATATATGACATATTTCAGCAGCTCTCTGTATGACAGTAAGCACAGTATGTGAACGATGGGGCAGTACTGTCCTTATGAGACATTAAATTCAATCGTGCTAAAACATTACTGTATTAAAATACCATTCATCCAACCATCTTTCATTACTGCTTATGCAGTGTAGGGCATGGGACCACTGGGATGGGATTCCAGTCCAACAGCAGGGCACAATGACAGGCTGTGTGCTATATTGTGCTATATTTCCCCAAAGCGCATGTGTCGACACTGCAGGAGGGTACCCAGAGGAGCCAGGCAGGCATGCATGGGAAGGACATGTAGCTAGTTAGGCATTTTACTTCCCAGTCCACTTTCCCCCACGAGACAGGAGATGCTAGTACACACCTGTAGCTGACGTATATGTTAGAAAGGCAACAATAACTCAAATAACCACTCATTACATCCAAGGTATGCAGAAGAGGATCTCTGAATGCACAACACATTGAACCTTGGAGCAGATGGGCTACAGTCACTGAAGACCACTCCGGGCACCAATATGTTTACAGTTTGCATTATCCCTGTGACTCAGAACAGAATAAGGGATGGATGGATGCATGGATGGATGGATGGATGGGTGTATTTTTACTAGATGCTGTTTGATGTATGATGACCATATGGATGGTATTTCTCCAGAACTGTTTACCGTCTGTCTGGGTCGCTAGTCTACTCAGTGACTATTATGTGTATATACGATATGCATATAATATATTACAATGCAATATGTGTACATATAAAATGGTATCTTGTAGTATTTGAAAACCATCTGTTCATATTTCATTTTTGTATATGAATACCTTTACTGAGAATACTACTGTTTGTTCTGTGGCACTGCATAAAACTTACAGGAAGTTGTACAGCAGATTCGCGACAAACTCGATACATTTGTGTATTTGTATTTGACAGATTTATGTATATGTTGCTTTACCAGTAGATGGTGCACTTTCCAGATCTACAGTGCTATAGCATAGCTCCGGCCTGATAAGCCGTCTGGCTTTCTGCCCACTGGATGACGGCGACTCCCACGGATGTGAAAGCGAAAAACACCGACTCGCTATGTTTACACGGATATGTAACATGCACTGATCGGCTTAAAGAATCAGGGCTGAGTAAGTCTCAATTCTGCTTAGAAACTGTGTTTCTTGATAAGGGTAATTTTTGCAGGCTGTTTGAAACAAATATTAAACACAAGGGATGACATTTAAATGAAAGTCTTGGACACTTGGTTAATTCTGGAAAGATGTTGCAGATGTATTGGTTTCATAACAAAAGTCCATTGACAAGCAGCATTTCACATACCTGCACGTATCATCCTCTCAGACTCTCTTTTTATTAAGTGTCATGATTTCTTTGAGTCATTCAGTTCTGTTCCTGCCATTTCGCTATTAATTGCAATTGCAGGCACATAGTCCAAAGAGATACTAAACACAAATATTTGGTGTTTTATTTTACTTCAAAGATGCTACTAATTAAAAAGCACCAAATGAGACTGATTGTCAATGCACCTCGCAATGTAACTCAGAGCCGCTCTTTTAGACATATAATTTTGATTTCAGTTTATTACTACTAGTTGTATTTTTCTAATTTAGTATGGATTTTTCATAAACAAATGAATAAAGTAATAACTTTATTATAAACTCAATAAATTTGCAATATATTTACTGAAGTGAACAAGTGTCCCGAGACTTTCTCTGAGCACTGTTCACAATCTCTGTTTCCTACTGAACTTTTTTGGGGGGTTGTACGGCATGGCATTTAACAATTTCTCACAGGTTTCCAACAGATATGAGGAAATGCAGTAAGAAGTTCAGAAAATAAAGTTTACTGTTATTAATCTTGTTAATAAATAAATAAGAATAAAAAACAAAACATAATATATTCAACAAATAGGAATAGGGTGCGAAGTTATAATGACATCAAAATCTTAAACAGGTGCAGCAAATGAAACTACTCAATGAAGCAGTAGAAAGAGAGGCTGTGCTTTGCCTCTGGTGACCCCCGCCAGCACGCCGTGGGAGCCCTCATTTGATCTGGTTTCCGTGGAATCTCGCCTGCTTCAGAAACAGGAGGACAGGATGGAAGGGGCGACGGCACACACCTCCCATTGCCTTTGTAAATGGATGCTTTTACGGTTAGTTAGCTTTGAGGGTGACTGGTCGGGATGTTGTGTTGAGGAGGAATCCTGCAGCCCTTCAAAAGGACCCCCCCATCTAAAGGTGGTGGGTGAATAAGAGCTAATGGAGTGGAACAAATGCATAGGAAACACAGGTCGGTGACGACACACGCACAGCTAGTGATGTAACTGCCCCCCCGTCGCTCCGCCGGGGTGTGAGAGGGGAGGTGCCGATGTCGCGCCTGGGTGCCACGGAGACAGAGCTAGGCGTCTTCAAAAATTAAAAGGCGGGGGCCGTTTTTGGGCTAATCCTTTCCGGTCCCGGCGCATTGCCTTTGATTGATGGTCTTCTAAACGTTGCTCCACATTTAGATGTAATCGGGACGCTCTTATCTCAAAAGATGAAAGACTTCCCTATTCTGGGGTCTGTTCCATTTATACCACTTTTATGACAGAGGTGCTTAATACGTGCGGGGGGAGAGAGAAGGAGAGAGCAGATGCCTGGCCTGTCAGAGGGACAGAAGCCTCTGTCTGACTTTTCTTTCTTTTCAATCACCAACAATAATACGATTATAAGTTTGATAATATACAAATGTACAAATTTATGTAAAATACATGTTAAATGTAAAAAAAAGACAATATGGGGGAGCCTTGAGCTTATATTCCCAGAAATGAGACAGAGCAGCACCCTGCATGGGACTGCAAGCCAGCACAGGGCTGGGGGAAATACAGATATTTAAGTCTGTAGCTATTCAGAGGGAATTCAAGAATGACATGAAACAGATCATGTCATGGGAGAAAAACAATGGCATCGCTTTTCAGAGGCCTTTCTCATCCCTGTTACATCAATTCTGCGTCATGGTGCTGGAGAGAAACATCCCCCGAAAGCCTCGCCCCGAACTCTAGTATATAATAATAATATATACGATAACATATGTTATCTGAAATAAACATAGAGTTTGTTACTACTAATGTTGTTACCTTGAAGAAAACTCACTGACGCTTCAGTAGTGTGGTGTGCGCATGTTCCAGCCATGTCTGTGCGGGTTTCCTACAGGTGAAACATGTGGTTAGGTTTCTAAATGGCCATCAGCATGTGCCCTGCAATGGACTGGTGCCCCACATGCCTGCTGCTGTCTGTCCAGGGACCAGATGCAGGTTCACAGTGACCTTATATTTGATAAGCAAGAAAGCCATGGTGGATGGATGGATGGATGAGTACTACTTTATCATTTTATGGTGTTTTTATGATTGTAAAAGTGACTTTGAAAAGGAATGGATAGATGGGCAGATGGATGGGCAGATGGATGGATAGATGGATGCATTTTCTATGTATACATCTCTTTTCTGGAACAAAGCTTGCCAAAAGGTGTTAGATGTTGAAATAAATGCTAATTCTTTCTTTGTAAATAGTATCTAACGCAAAGAAAAGCTCGGCGTAATATATAGTGCTTGCATTCTAAGCTTTCATGGTGCCACCTCCTGCTTCTGAAAAATGAAGGATATCATCAAATAACAACTCTAATGTAGTGTGGAATACAGGGGGCATTATAGAGCCCCGTGCAAATGATACTATACAAACAATACAAGTCTCTAACATTGGAAATATCAATGCAGGAGACACTTCGGCAAAATAAACAATGATCTTGCTGGCATTCCCTTTCGAATCCGCCAAACACTGCAGGTTACGTCGTTACTTTTCTAAATCTTTCTGTTCAGAGGCCTTTATATGCCCTAGGGAGCATAGTTGGAAAGGAACAGATTTTGTGACCAAAAGATATAAACCTATAAACAGTCCAGCCCAGCCCAGTTTCTGTCATCCCTGAGCCAAGTATCTAACCTGAATCGACCCTCTGCAGTATCCAACTGTATAAAAGTCTAGAAATCAATTTTTGGCATGTTTTAGACAAAGATATCTGCCAAGCAGCTAAATAAAATTAATAACAAAAGGATTTAGCTATAATACAAGAGCACTACCTTGTTTGCTTGCAGGTTTATTAGTACCTTATTGTAACAAGATTTTGATTAAACTGCATCGGGTGGATGAGTCTTGGCCCATGTCCTGCCCATCTTCTGCACTGCATTATGTCTGAGTATCACAGACTATGTTTCAGTTCCTAAGCACAACTGCTGTTGAATTTTGACTGATGCAGCTTTATTGGGTGTATTTCAAGCAAATGTTGTCGCAGTGGTTCATCCGAGGGACTTCAGCTGGCACTGAGGTTCCAGGAGCTGCATGCTTTCTTAATAGTTTGTACATACCATGGAGGCTTAGGCTGGACCCAGGAACAGGTTATGTGGGACCCATGGCTGTTCCTAATCACCACTTACTGTTGAACTTTCTTGCAGAAGCAGCAGAAAAGTGACTCAAATGTGACTCATAGCCTTTCAGAAACAGCGGACAAGGATAGCGGAATGCAGATAATAGACTGAACCCTACCTGATGTCATTGATGAACAGAAATCTCTCAAAGAAATAGAAACACACTTGGCTTTCCGGGAAAATGCTTTTAAACATGAAACTCTTGTCTGATACTAAATACAGACTTAGAGTACAGGAGGAAGCCTTTTTGTTTAAGTCCATAGTCATATCGGTTAATTGTGTGACAGAACAGCGGCTCTCTCTGCCGGCATATTTTAAATGCACGGAAGGTGGCTAATCTCTCTATTGGGAGCTTTTCCATAATAGCTGGGAGGGGCAGCCATTTTCACTAGGGCTGTTCATTTCAAATTCATTTTATACAAGAGTATTATAAGAGCTGTGGAGTATTATAAAACTTGGAAAATTTTGGATAGTCATAACATGCTGCCAACTCAGTAGAAAACTTTTTGGTGAAAACTGTGGAATCTTCTGATCATGTGAGTAAGTATACCGTAACAGATAACAATCTTATTCTCATTTTAATCCTTTAAAGTTGAATTACCTTATATAACCACAGCACTATTAGGAGTATGCAATCTGTCATTTTATGGGTTTGTTAAAATGGATGCTGTAATTCTGACCCTCTGGTATGAAACACACTTGCAAAGACTTGTCATGTCCAGCCCCGCCCAACGTGTGTGATCCCTGTGTTTGGCTCTAAAGAAGCCATGCCTGATGCTCGTTAGTCTTGCCTCTTGTTCTTGCCCTCATGGTAACCATTCACAGCTGCCTCTTGCTTGCCCCTTCATTTCACCCAAAGATGTTTAAAATACTGAAAGCAATAGGTCTTGCAACTGCTGTAAAACCTGAGGAATCTCAGCAAAGTAGCACTGAATGTGTGCAATTCTGTCGGGAGTACCGTCCCTTTATATACGGCCGTTTGCCATGTTACGATGGGGTTACGTCATGCTGAGAACATTTGCATTAGCCTACAGCTGGGCAGAATCCTTAATTTAACAGTCTATTTTGTAATTTATTGAATAAAAGTGTGATGGGAATACCCATCGTAAACTCAAAATATCGTAACACAGAGCATCGTAACACGGGGAGTGGCTGTCTACTGTAGTGTGTGAAACTCATTAACCCAGGCTTTTCACATAACTCAAGCCGGCATCGTGTTTATTGAACAATGTTTCCAAATGAAATTCTTATTTTCTTTTTGCAGGACTTGGAGGATGTGTGTTGCATACTTTACCCGTGTTTAAAAATAACAGACTCAAGAGGTTTCTCTGGACAATGAGCAGCTTGTCCAGGGGCTGGGCAGCAATCAAGCCTGATGTGCTGTAGATGTCCCCTGATAAAAAATGGCCAGTACCACGCACACTGATCCCAGGGCATTTTGCCACTCTGTACAACAGCACTGGGCGCAACACATGCACGTCTCACGCCAAAAGTACATATAGCTTAGCAAATATGTGGCTGCGCTGTGGATATGAGAGTGAGACTGAAGCATCAAATCCCAGGAGAGACTGCAGTATTACAGCCTACCGACCAGGCACTTCACTTCTGAACTACTCCATTGAATATGAAACAGTACTAATAAGGGAAAAATATTTTGGCTACACCCGACTTATTCTGCAAATACCCACTGAAGTTAGCTGCACATAAAAGCCCATTCTGTTTTTTATTCACAAAAGTCAGTCTGTCAGTGTTTATTTTGAAATGTCAGTGGTTACCACATATTGAAGGCTATTGTGACACCGCAACAAATTAAGTGTCTTCTTGTATGAATCTGTGATGAGACCGAATGTGTTCACAGGTATAATGCTCATTTGTGTATTATAACCATCTGGCAAAACTGACTAAATGTCCTGTTTGTCATGTTACTCCCCTGTGCTGTGGGTATTTACTACCTGTTATTAAAAAGAAAAGCCATATACTGGAATTCATAACTATATGTACCATTATTCATAATTCATGCCTTTACAGTGACAGAATTGGGAAATACAGGAAGACGGGGAATGTTGTGACAGGTGATGGGGAACAAGAACTATCAGATTAATTCAATAGCCTTTTCTGTATTTACAGATAAATTATTCACATAAGATTGCTGTCCTTGCTTTGTTGATTATGGGGAGCTGGTTATAAAATGTTTATTTATTTAAAAATATATATTACATATTATGATTTTATTAAACATTGAAATGCATAGAAGTCTTTAAACGAATAATCATTTAAATTATCAATCTGTCATCTAATTACCATCTGTAAAAGTGACAATTTTACTATATAAATATAAGTTTAAAAATTGGATTATTTGAGTGTAGTAATCTGATGCCTCATGCTGTATTTATGTGAGTTTATCTAAAGATGCACAGCAGAGCAGAAACAATTTAAAATAAGGGTGGATGAGCAGATGTGGCCTCATGACACTATTATAAGTACAACAATAAAATTTAAAATTGAAATAGACGGTAAGGACGAGGCCAGCCCAGACTGCTGCTCTAGACTGCTGAGTGAGGCAAACCTGGGAAGTGCAGTGAGTCAGCGTGTATTACACTATTACCTCATACTTGCAGGGCAGGGGGGGCAAGCCGGCTCTGTTTTTGTGCAGTCTGCGTGTGCTCCCCCCTGTGGCCTGGGTTTCCTCAGGGAGCTCCAGCTTCCCCCCCGTAGGAAGGACATAAGGTGAAGCTAAACGGTGCTGCCTTTATATACCCACACTGTCTCACTGTGATGGAGCACGTCCAGGGAATGCTGTCGCTCTGCGCTCTGCTGTGCCCGGAATAGGACGCGGGGGAAAGACAGATGGAATGGGGGCAGTCCATCCATCCATCCATCCATCCATCCATCCATTTTATCCAGTCTTTAGCAGTCCAGCTAAAACAAGCTGCCCACTACTCGGGACAGCTAGATGGTGCCTTTATGATCCTTCCGCACCGTTGTTACTGGTGTCGGCCAACATGTATTTCAGTCAAACAGGATTAATTACTTTCACCTCCATTATACTTTTTGACGACTAATACCAGAAAAAGGCCAGGAAAAAAATCTGTTTTTACAGCATCATTTGTTAAGAATGTAAAAATGCCAAGTGCTTAAAAATGTATCTCTTCCTTCTTTGGTTGCCCTGGGTTTAGGGGGAGAGATAATTGCATTAAACTGAGACTCTATTATACATCTCCGATACGATTTAAACGCAAACACACTGCTACTGCAGGAATCACGGCTGTGCTGAAAATAATCGTATAAAATGAGACCAGGGCTGCAGGAAAAGCCTAAGTAAATAAACCTGTGCCCAACACTCTTTTAAGCCCCACCCACAAAAGTAAAATATATGAGCATCTCACCACACATGTAGGCATCACAGTCAATATATGTACACAAAATTACATTAATCCAAAGTCTCTAGATGCAGTCTAAATTTCAGTTCTCCACATTGCCAGCATCACAAGTCTATTCTCCCTGCCCTGGTTTATTTGCTAAATTGCACAATTTGTATATAACATTGTGGACAGTATTTATTTGCAATAATGTGTAAATTTATTAGAACAATAAAGTATGTTAAAACATAAATAAGAATGATTATTCTTATGCCACTGCAATGGGCTGGCTCCCCATCCTGGGTTCTCTGCCTAGCACCCAGAGATTCTGGGATACACTCCGGACCTCTCAACCCCAATTGGATGGGTGGATGGATGGATGGATGGATGGATGGATGGATGGATTTTTACTCCAAATTCACTCAGGAAGTTTTTAGAGAGCATGAGTTTTTCAGTGTTATCAGGTAATCAATTATTACAACAGTGAGTGCAAGGTCAACTCAAAACAAGGATAACATCAGTTGGGCAACCCACAGTTTAAATGTAATGGAGAGATATTTCCTCAGCTAATGGGGCTTGTGGGCACGCCTAAATGAACCTTGTGGTAATTGATTCCAGCTACTGCAGGTTGTGGTGCAATGTCTTAGCCCAAAGCATCGCATACTTAAGGATGTGTCGATATGATTAGAGGAGCAAATTGAATTTTATCGAAAAAGGGAAGTGATCTATAATCGCAATTCAGTGCTATGTCAATGCGGGCAACGCGATACAGGCTGTCACCAGCTGACTTCCAGTCAGTCTGAAGGAAAACAACGGCCAAGAAGAGCAATTGGCTGCCACAAATGAAAGGGGGTGGGCACATTCACTTACAGCGTGCTGGGGTGCCGTCTGCGGCTCTGCAGTGAGCTTGTGTGTGCATATAACAGGGAACTTTATCTGAATGGGATTTCGGGTTTCAGATATTCGATAAGGCTGCTGAAGGTTGGGGGAATTATGGGAGATTTTATCTAACCACTTAGGCATCAGCTTACTTTCTACACCTGAATACATCAGCAGCCGCCACAAACAATGGCCACTGCAGGAAGAGGGGAAGGTGATTTAAACGTTTTTGTGAAGTTTGGACACAACAATAAAAACATTTTTGCATAGGGGCGTAGCAAGGGCTGCTACTGAACTCACTAAAAGCGTGCGTTTACAGTATGTAAGAGAAAACAAAAAAAAGTTACTTAGGAGAAGGCAATCGTTCAGGCTTTTCAGGAGTTTCTAAACATTAGCATTCACACAGAGTGTATTTTGATTGTTCTTCATGTTTCATGTTGACACTGTTTGGGAACATTGATTTACAGGCTGCCATGTTGACAACTGATTTGTTGGTTAGTGTTCATTTTCATTAAAAGCACATGTGACTGTAAGACATCTATTAGTAAGAAAAGCTTTATATTCTCTCATTGTTTCAGGAACTCTAATAACTAAATAACATGGTTATGATGTTATGGCTGCATTATGGCCATAAAACTGGCCTTGCTGTAGAAGAGAAATTATATAACACATTTCTGTAATAGTGATCAGTGCAAAATAGGCTGGCAGGCAATCAGGGTCTATATAAATTACTCACAAGTTAGGAAAGTAGGTAACGGGCAACGGCTATGAACTTTAATAGCAATTTATGAGTGAAATGAACATTGAGTGTTTTATTAAGTTTCTTCTGTCACTTATAGTTAACTTTCATAAAAAGATCTAATTCAGTGGAAAGAAGGACTGTGCCTCCCTGTGACTGTGTTACATGGACTGTAGAGTTTATTAGCAAGAAATGAGAATTACATTCCCTGAAGCAGGACTACTGGGTATTACCTGCGGGG
Source organism: Petrocephalus zakoni (assembly GCA_026774425.1). Classification (NCBI taxonomy): domain Eukaryota; kingdom Metazoa; phylum Chordata; class Actinopteri; order Osteoglossiformes; family Mormyridae; genus Petrocephalus; species Petrocephalus zakoni. Next base: position 895,802 of record JAODKN010000104.1, on the reverse strand, counting down.
GGGGGGGGGGGGGGGGGGGGGGGGGGGGGGGGGGGGGGGGGGGGGGGGGGGGGGGGGGGGGGGGGGG
>JAODKN010000104.1:874318-890194 GCA_026774425.1 Petrocephalus zakoni | reverse complement strand
AACCTGCCTCAGCGCACGCGAAGGAATGTCACAGGAACCTGCCTCAGCACACGCGAAGGAATGTCACAGGAACCGGCCTCAGCGCACGCAAAGGACTGTCACAGCAACCTGCCTGCTTCCGCAGTGCTCCTAATCATACAGAGCAAATTTCTGGCCTAGCAGCCATATATTTTATAGCTAATTAAGATTATAATGGAGCTGAAAAATTCCTCTGGCCTTGTGACGTTGTGACCGTCGTAACATGGAAGCGCAGTGCGTTACTCACACAAGCTTACCACACTGACAGTCGTATAAAAGCACAGCACATACAATTATGTACAGTACATAATACATATTGATAATGATAATGAACAATGTTACTTTTTTATGTATTTACGTACTATGTGCTTTGTTCTCGGCCTATACCATGCAGCCGAGGTATGTAGCATGCAAAACAACCCAGGTTTGTGCAAGTACCCTCTGTGACGTTCGCACGGTGACTTATTTCTGTCGTTAAGCGATGTAAAGGGCCTGTGATTGCGATGGACGTGTGTTGACCTGGCTTTGGCATATGGCTTGTTAAAGAGCCGCAAAGAGCCGAGTCGAAGCAGATGATGGTGCTATCCCACTCTTCCTATCACTCTTTCGTTTCCTGTGATAAACCAGCCAGTGCTGGCCTAACACCATCAGCAGGCCCAGCTCTGCGGACCCTTCCTTCTGCATCAGGACCATAACACGCCAGCTGAAGTCCCCCGCTTCTTTGACTTGCCGCTTGTAATTAGCCACAAGAACTTAAAAAATGGACGGGTCATTAGACCATGTCTTGGGGGAACCCCCCCTGCACATCCGCTTTGTATCGAAGCTTGGTGTCGTGTCTGTGGTGCAGCGTGAGTTAACGGCCGATCACAAATATATCTCTACATTTACAGGTACATGGATTTCTTTGGCAGAAATTCAGCTTCAGAGCTAATTAATGCATTGCAATTGCATTGATAATTAAACGACGAAGAACTTGGAAACAAGCATAGTAAATGTAGCTCAGTATGTAATGTTACCATTTTATTTGTGTGAAGTAAAATATTTCCACATAATATGGAATTTAAATCATGAATATTATATGTTTTAACAACAATGTGTCAAAAGATGTACAATCTCACACATACATTCTAGGTGCATCCTGCTCCCAGCTATATTTTAGTCATTAAAATAATTCTTTCTGAATTAAAGCTCCACCACTGCCCCCCCCCCACCCATCAATATTGCACAGGAATGATTAGCTGGCGGCTGCTAACAGGACAGAGAAACTGTGATGAGATATTTCCAGCAGCTCTCTTTGTTATAAATAGGAAGCCATTAATTAACCACAGCGGTATTAAATATAGCCTGGACAACAGGTTCATGGCTTAGCTAGGGAGAGGCGTCAGTGTGTCGCCAGAGAGCGCACTGGGTAACTGCGTAACAGCTGCTTCGCATCCAGTGCGCTGGGTCTGCGCCGGACAGACAAAGCCCTCGCAGGCACGCGGCGTACCCCAGCCTGCTCACTTCATCTTCAGGTCACTGGCGCTCTTGTTCTGTATTTAATCTGTTTGTTTATACCACAAACCCCCCTGATGTGACTGAGGGGGTTGGCACGGAGGCAAAACGCATAATTAAATGCCAATTACAGCCAATGCCAATAAATCCATCCATTCAGATTCAGAAAGGCAGCAAAAAACAAACATAACTTCTTTAAATGAAAAATCTTTCTGCCAGTGTTGCAGTGTACTTGTGGCTGCTGTACAATAACATTATGGTTTTCGAAATCTGACATTCATTTTCAACCGTGTATTTAATTATTTTGTGAGACTTGGGCAACAATAATAAATCATAAATGAAAGAAATTATGAAATGAAAGACATTTTACTGAAAGCAGTCATTATATTGCATTATACTAATATTACTATCTTTATAAAAAGGCATACCACATTATAATTAGGTGCATTATGCATTATGAATGCTCTATGATGGTCTCATCTATAATGCACTATAAAGTGACATCATGGTTCCATCACAAAGATGAGAAATGTACATATGTGGTGTTCTGTAATGTTGAAGGTTCTAATTGGTCGTTTGTGAATCAGGTATGATTCAGAAGACATACAGAAATAAGTCTGTCCAAACATTCTTAACCAAAAATGTGCTTTTTATCAGACATCTGAGAGAAAGAAAGCCCAACAGCCAGAACTCCAGCGCTGAAGAGTACCTGCATCCCATCGCCCAATGATGACACTGCAACTCAGGTCATATGATTCTCAGACAGCATATTCTCATTTGCTAGGTGTGAGCCTGTGTGGCCCAGTGGAAATGAATCTGCATGCTGCTTCCGTGCTATTTTGCTGAAATATGAGGCCTGTTTCCTACCATCACAGATTGCCTGTGCCATGAGTGATCTCGGGCCTTCACTGCACCCAAAGGCTAGAATGGCACATTAAAGCGCAGCGGAAAAAATGTTAGATGCGGCCCTGGGCTCCGGCCTTAGACATGGGGCTCTGTGCTCCTGTCCTGAGGCAATCGAGCTCCCGGTGGGTGGTGGCTCAGATCACGAAGGCAATCAATAAACCCCGAAAACGGCTTTCGTCTAATGCAGGGCTTTCGCGTTAAGCAAGATTAAATCAACCCCCTTCCCTCTGAGTATCTGTGGGTTGGAATTATGGCCCTGCTTGGCCTGTTTTTCTTATTTAGATGCGCAGACGATATTCCCAACAGACAAATGGCTTGTCAGTCTCTGACATTTCCAATGCAGTGATTCATCACTGCTTTAAAAAAGCCACTGCAATAGCTGCGGTCCAAGCAACCTGCGTTTCATCTGGTGGGATAGATCAACCCGGTACGTGGAGTTTGAAAGGCGGGCCCCCTCTCATAACGCTTGGAAAAAACAGCAAGCTTCAGGGTCTCCCACTACAACAAGCAAAACATTATTAAAGCATGTCACCCTTAAGGCAACTTTAATAAATGGAAATGTATGTTAATACAAGCGCAGCACTATGAATGTGATGTTCACAACTTGTTTTTATCAATTGCCTGTGCTTGTTTAATGACATGGTGTACGGAGCCCTAGAAAAAGACAAACAGAGACATTATAAGACAGCAACCTAAAAGGCTGATTTTGATCTGTGCTATTTGACACATGCAGTATAAGTACATGGGACGGCATTTCCCAAAAAGGGCATAGCTATTTCATAAGAGGCGCCTTTGAATAATCGCGCCCCCACAGTTACGGCTAAGCTTTCCCTAATAATGTATGTCTGCCCCTCATGCTTCGGTTTTTTTTTCAACCTAATTACCAAAACACCCAAAACATTTAGTTACTCTGTGTCCTTTTGCTCCTATGTACCTCAAATCTAATAATAGTTCAAATATCCAGCCAGTCCTTTATTCGTCCTAGTTTTTTCTTTTGTTTTTAATCTGATGGGACCGGAATGTCTAGCCCATGTAAATTCATAGTACACCAGATATAGTATCTAGGTAGTGCCTTGTTTAAAATGAATGCTATATCTCAAGACACTGACCTAGATAAACAGAAGATAGATGGATGGATGGATGGATGGGTGGATGGATGGGTGGATAAAACACAGCCGTGCACTAGCTCATGAAATGAATTTACAAAGCTGGCTAGTTAATCTGTTAGATAGACATTATAAAACAGTAGAGATAAATTTTCAAATTTATAAATATCCAGGGGACCAATTACAGTCCAAAGAATTCTCACACCTTCCTATGACTATTACACTTCTATTATAATAACAAGTTGCCCTGTCCATAAATAAGGCCTTACACTGCCTGCTCAGTGGGCTAGCTGTTCTGGACTCAGGCGATCCCTTGAAATTTTAATTCAGCTGAGAGTCCATCTTCAGGTAGCTTATCCTAAGGCTTTAAGGTCATAAATGGGTTTTTCAGGGCATTCAATGTGTTTGTTACACCTGTAGAAGCTTGGAAAGGAGACCATATCTGAGGAAACATCTCACTACAACTGTATATGTGTAGTCAGGGATTAGTGCCTTCTGCTACTGCTACTCTCCAGGGAAGGCAGTCCCCTTATTATCAAAGGTCCAAATGGGATGTACTCAGCTTCTCTGAAGCATTAACAGGTTTAGCTGTCAACAGAGGAGGCCTTTGGGGGTAATTACATTTAGCAGGGATTACATTTTTTTAAATGTGTTAATCAAAATCCAGATGTTTCTGATAATGTAGCAGGCAGCTGCCATCTCCAGTGAACAATCTGCACCCAGTGTCCCTGGTTATTACTGCCTGAGCCCTTTGCTAAATGTGACCAGAAATCATCTTTCCCACTGATTGTGGCATTTTACTTTTCCTTACTATAATCATACACAGATACATCAGCTACAGATTACAAATAAGTAAATAATAAAATCAAACACAGATTTTTATTTTAATTTCACTACGAATAGGGGAAAAATTATATATTCTATGCATTCTTTTGTATGAAGCTATTTTTTAATAAAAAAATAGTCTATATTAAAATGTAAAAGACAATACATTTGGGGTAAAAATGAAGAAACTGATATGCCTTCATGTTTTATGTGAAACGTCACCAAAATCAGGAAACATTACCTCTTCATTTCTGTCTTCGAAGTCTACGATATGAAGGTATTCTTCAATTTGCTGTTTCTAGAATGCATATTATCTAGGTGGCCTTCATGAACTAGACGGACGCGAAACAATGGAAATGTGTGCTATAATGACAGTACATTTTCCTTTTTTTCGACAGTTTCAGGTGCTGTTCACGTTACAGCAAACAGACGTCATGGGCATAGGGCAAGGAAAAAGCCAGGGCAGGGACCCAACCCATCACACGTACACCTTCAGACAATTTGGCAATTTAAATTCAACTTAACGTATTTTTGGACTGTGGGAGGAAGCCAAAAAATCCAGAGGGATCCCCACAATAACCCATGGAGAAGATGCGAACTCCACACATGTAAAGCCATGACAGACATGCTCAAAACAGCAGTGCCAACCACTGCGCCATCCTGAAACCAAGTTCTTATGTTTTTCTGGAACTTAATTTACAGTACATTCTCTTGCAAAACCATGGAGAGGAGAGCTTGTCCAATAAGACTAAAGACTCTACCTGTAAATATTCACTTTTAGAAGTTCAACAAAGTATGTCACAACTTTTGTATGTTACCTTCCGAGCTCAATATTCTCCTCCATTACAGAACACCACATATGTACATAAGCTGATGTGGAAACTCAGTCTTTTATTAGTTTACCTTTCATAACTTATTGCTCTGTTTTTCCATTTGATTTGCAGATTCTTTTTTTGTTATTTAAAATTTTCAAGGTTTTGTTGTTTGTGAGTGAACAAGAGAACTCCCAGAGGTTTTGCACTGTCAGATGGATCGTTCGTACCCGCTGTTCACATTATAGCAAGCAGAATAAATTAGTTTGATATAGATTTTAAACAGCTTTTTGACAGAAACCGAAGAACCACATTAAAATTCCCCAGTTCCTAAGCCACTGAGGGGGTGACTCACTGCACTGAAGATAATCCACTGTGAATATCGAGGTAATTTTAGCTTAGTGGGATTTGTGATCTTTTTTTTTATTTCCTGTGTGAATAAGTAAGTGCTTTTTTGTAAATTTCACTGACAACCTCAAGAATGTTTTGTGGGTTAGTTACAGATCATCAAGAATTTCTTCAGTGTAAATAACTGTCATATTTTTTCACAGGAATATGAATTATGTGTGAATGGATGTTGGAATGTTTTGTCTGAGGAAGTTGAAACTAATTAAACTCTGTTAAAAAACTAAAACAATATTAAAATAAAATTTAAATAGTCATTATACTCTCATGAACGTTCAATACCATGATGATACATCTGCCATCCTCACTATTTTTAAGAGTTTTTTTCTTTTGTACCCATAACCATACAGTATAAGCAGTTCTACCACTAGACCAAGGTTCTCCAGTTCAGCTCCTGGGGGGTCAGTTGGCAACTCACTCTGCAGATTTCTGTGCCCAAACACACCTACTAAACCTGGTAATTAGCTGATTAAGGTACATTAAGAGCAGGGAAATCTACAAACTCTGCTGGATTCTGGCCCCCAGGATTGGAACTAGGGACCCTGCACTAGACAACAGTCACATGCTGAACCACTTTTTCAAAAAGATTCTGGTAGCCCACTGACTCTTTACCCTTTTCCCCTCTTCCTTAGTCAATCTTCTTTGACACCCCCCTTCCCCCATCCCGCCCCACCCCCCCCCAATCCCCAGCCTGCTGCTCTCGTCCTTTCCTAAGCCCCTGTAATGACATTCTGGACATGGGCTCTCCGAAGGCTGGGATCAGAGCCACACAGCACTGTGAAGCTTCGTCCATCCATTTTCAGTCCCCAATAATGCCACCGGGGCCCGCCCATATCTGGTGGCTAGCCAGTGGCACATGGAGTAAGCACTGGACAGGACACCCATCCATCACAGATATGCAAACATCGAGGGAAATTTCCTGTGGCCGATTAGCCCGAGGAGGAGTTCTTGGAACTGGCCCAGATACATGGGAAGAACACGAAGACTCACAGAGCTGAAGGGAGGACATGAGAACCATACAGAGCAAAAATCCTGGATTTAAACGGCACAAACTGGGTGGAGAGCGTGAAGTGACTGCTCTGTATCCTGGGTCACAAGGCTGCAGGATATGCGCCATAAAAACAACCCATAAAAAGACAAAATAAATCTACAACGAAATATATTTCAATTAGGGTTTTACAGTTTTCACTATAAATATATTGTAGCACGGTACGGTCAGACTACCATCCTGATCATCTAAGGTAGCCCCCGCCTCCCGAGTGCTGTTAATTTAATTTAGTTGAGCAGTAGACCATCTTATCCAATGGGACTTGCAAAATTATTGCGTTTCTGCTCAATTTTGAATGTTTGTTTCAGGTTAAGTGCCCTCCTCAGGGGTACAACAACAGGGTCCTCCTGGGATTTACATGAATCAGTGAGATGCATTAATTAAGTCTGTTGATAAGACAGATCGGACTGCTTCATTATATTGATATTATATTGATTAAGACAGTGCAGGGTATTCACAAAGGACTACCAATCCATGTCGACTCTGTACTGGTCAGGGAAGCATTCTCCAGGAAACACTGGGCACAAGGAACATTATTCTATCTCAGGGCGCAAATTCACTCAGTTTGGCTCAACTTTAGAGACCATTTGAGTTAATTGCGGGAAGGACAGCAGAGAACCTGCAGGAAACCTGCAACCCCCCCACACACACACACAGCTGGGGGTGGGATTAGAACACTGAGGCCATCACAACATGGTAAATGTAGAGATAAATCAAAGGTGTATCGTTGATTGTTAGTTCTTACTGTTCAGCAAACCGTAATGTTTCCACCGACTTCCATCTATTTGTTACTGACTTGTCATCAGAAAATGCAAACATGATACAGTGAGCATAGCAAACGTGACCTTAGAGCAGCTTAGCCAAATGCAAAAAGGGGAAGCACATAAATCCATAAAATCAGCACTTATTGAAAAGACATGTAAATAGCTCTACATTTGTTGTTAAACTGTTTGTAGAGGAACTTTGCAAATAATCACAACAGAACATATACACAATATCTGAAATTCCTTTGGATTAACAAATTTTTTTTTGGCTTTTGCTTATTCATTTTTTTTTATTATTTTCACGTGTCTTAGCAGCTTAGTGGATAATGAAAATAATCATTATGTGCCAAATGCTTCGCGGTAATACTGCCTCTGTAAACATGAAAACGGATAAAAAGATACTGATGGTCGGATTAGTCTACAGCCAGGCCATTAAAACACACAAAAGAGGGATTTTGAACAGCTCAACCCGTATGTTAATTAGGGCATCTGTGACTTTTTGTCATTTATGCAGTTCATAAGTGCCCCAGTCACATTAACTCCATTGTGTTTTCATCTGGATTCACCATCCATGCCCAGAGATGTGTGCGACCAGAGAACACATACACACTTAAATTAGTTCTGTCTTATGTGTGCTACTACGCTCCACAGATCAGCGGTGAAATAACTTCAACGCACATATATCCCTACTGTTAAAGCTTCAAAAAATAAGACTATGGTCCCCATGAGAACCCAAAGTATAGTGTGATATTATTTATTGGATCAATCCTGACAGGTCTGACTCTGGTATTGTGTTTCTAAAGCAACATTGTGTTCTTAACATCAAGAGTAGACAGTATTGCTTCAGTCAGCACTGACAGACATACATTTCTTGGAAGGGCAAAGTTCACATTCAGTTGTTCTGGAATTTCTTTTGATCGAGGGATCTTTGAAAAACGATGGCAAATTGTATTTTAAACCAACTGCTTATATCCAATAATATTTACAATTTCAAAAAGCTGTACAAATTTCACCTGTTAAAAAAACAAATACCCAACAAAATTTACATATATGACAAAACAAAGATATTTTAAGCATTTTTTACTTTTAAATCTTTGTTGTCTTTGCAATTAAAGAAGCATTTACAGATGGTGTGTAGTTCTGTGGCAAATTCAAGCTCTTAACATCTTCTCAATAATGAATTCTTCATTGTTTAATTGCCTGGCTGGTTAATCTTATGCGATAAAACTGTCATTAAATTCTAGTTAATTCCACATGAAGTAACTAAGGGGATAACTTTGTCCTCATAATAAGGCTTAATTTTTACACCAAGAGAAATGGAGACATGGAGGTAGTTTATTATTTTCCTCAAGAAAATACTCTACATTTAAAAAATTATGGCAGACAAACTTAAAAACCATGTAATTTCTCCCCATTCAAGCGTCCCATTCAAGGGTGCCCCCTGTTTTCGGGGCTCTGCTTCCTCAGATTAGCTCTATGATTCTTTCAGCTCTGCACTGGAAATGGGGGCCGATGCAAGATTCTGCAAAATTTTTCAAAATCACATGTATTCAGTTCTAATCAGCTCTAGAAGCAAGCCCAGACAGAATGATAAGTTCAAAGTCAGTCAGTAGAAGTATGACATACCAGTTCCACCCAGACATCCATCAGCTCGTCTTTGATTCCACCTGGATTCCTATCCACTTACATGTCACACAGATCACCACGACGTACCATAAGAATGTTGCAGCCCTAATCTCTAGGTAATTCTGGTTCTTTCAGTTTTACTTGGGGCAGCTCGGTGGCACAGTACTTAGCAGTTAGTTGTCAGAAAGAATGGAAGCACCAGTATCTCCCCAAATCAGGCATTTGCTGTATTGGCATTTTACAAAATTAATGCCATCCATTATACAGACAGCTGTCCAAAAGCTAGTTGAGCTAGTTATTACATGAAACAGGAGATATACTTTAATTCTACTGTTAGACTATTGTCTGTATCGGGAACATTGTGCAGTATGAAATAACAGCAACTGAAATAGTCTTTCTGGAATAAATGTAATTTCTCTTTACCACAATCACAACCAGCAGCGCTTGGCTTTACACATATTTTGACATATTAAGTTGATCATGGGCATTGCTAATATGAACAAAGTGTCTATTTACAGTGTCAATTAGTCTACAGAATCAATAACTGCTACAACGCAGATAAAATTCATCATGCGTTTTGACCTGTAAAAGCATTGTTCCACAGCATTCCTTAGACACAGTATAACTATAATTCTAATATGACGGCTTAATTATGGCAGCAGCTGCATAGCTAACATGAGTAATGCATTTTATATGTAGCATGTAATATAAACATAAAATATCACTGTATCTGCAAAGCGACTTGTTCCATTATGTCTCTAAGGAAAATGAGAGACGACACAAGAACACGTTACAACCACAGCATTTCACTGTTATACAAATATTCATGTAGAATTAAGATATGTGGGTCTCTAGTCTAATTGAAAATATGGCCACTTGAAAGCTTATATTAATTGAATCATGCTGCCCGTCTTGATGTAGGGTTGCAAGCACCATTAAAATAAATAAAGCGAAAATGAATTTAATTCTGTACACACGTATGATTCCATTATTTGCTTAATTACATTTCATTGTGCTGTCTTTTGTTGGGAGGGCAGCTTTGATTTGACCTTCATGTCCCACCTGCACTTTCACAGTCTGTTGGTGTCCTTCTTCTTACAACCCTTTGTGCCCAGCCCTAGCAGATCAAGAGCCAAGTGCCACAAATGTATATATGCAAAAGTGCAGAAAATTAAGGAAACGCTTGACTAGTAATGAACTCCTCACAAATGTGATTCATTAAGCAATTAAACAATTACCATCCCATTGTATCTAGGGTCATGTATAAATAGGTTGTGAGGTAGACCTGCTTATTACTTTGGCTACCATGTATCAAAGAAGAAATCTGAGTGTCCTTGAGTCATGGAAAATCACGGTGGTGACATTTTCTGTAAAAAAAAAAAAACAAGTGATCTGTGATGCTGGCATGGCAATGTATAAGGGATGGACATCAGCTGTGGATGAAAGTGCTCAGCTGTGCAGCCTGTGAATCGTTTGAGATGCAAAATGGAAAAGAAACCCTGGCCCAGATGATTGCAAATGTCACTCAAGGAGGGAGCGGTACAGAAATACAGTCGAAAATTTAGGAAGGATCAAACCTCAGTACATAAGCCCCTTATTACATGTGCAATTATACATTAATGTGTGTAAAGTTATGCAAGGAATGCAGACTGTGTGAAAGCACCGCGTTCGTGAGCAGGCCAGTGCATGTACCATGCGTGGTGAAAGAGGCACAAGGCTTGGAAGTGTGTTTCCCACACTGCCGGCAGTTCTGCCTTGTCTTGTTCTGATGCCTGGTCTCTTGGCCCAGTTGTTGGTCTCATGGACAGTAAGCTAAACACAATCAGAAAAACCTCCTGCTGAAAAAAGTGGCTAAAAACCATCTTTTGCTGGTAGCTGGATTTTCCTGGTATAAGACGGTCTAAGGTGTCCCAGCTCTGGCTGTTCTTTGATGGTGTAACTGGGTGGCTCACCAGCTGATCAAGCTGATCATGTTGGTATGACCAGCGACACCTGCTAGAATGACCATCATAAGCTGGAATGACCATCAAACCATCATACTGACAACTTACCTTAAGCTGGTCAAAAACCAGTTGGTCTTTTTTCAGCAGGGTATATTCACCCAGGGCTCCATCTTCTCATGATGGCCCAGAAATTCCATGTTAGTATTGTCCTACTTTTGGTAGTTTGTTAGTGCTTTTTAAACACAGTCAGTCCTGCCATAAGGTGTGATGTCTCTGCTGATAAAATCAGCACAGGCCAGCATAATGCCTGCCGATTGCACCAGCAACATTAACGCAATATTACTAGTAGACCAGCTTCATGTGCAGCTACACCAGCTCCAAACCACCGCTAAAACAGCACTAACCAGCATTAACCAGCATGGAAATCAATGCTGTTTTTTCCAACAAGGATCTCACTGCGGGTATGTTCTAACGCAACTGACAAAACAATATCCAAGTCCAATACCAAAAAAACACCACATGCATGCAAAAACAGCTTTCCAAGTCAACTATGGTGATGTCTGATTCTTGAACGAATTGTTCTTTTGAACCAGTTCTTTCAGCAAATCAGTGAAACATTGTTTTGTAAATCCACACACTGGAAAGGTCAAAATATTAGATACTAAAAATCTGAAAATATCTGTCATAATTTCATATAAAAACAGCGAAAAATTTTTAATCACTTATATTTGACTGTCGTAGACTGCTTGTAGCCATATTGCCTTCAGTGCCCCTCCTAACCCGTAATCCGTATTTATGCTGCGCATGCAAAAAAGGCCTCACAGCATGTCCCAAAGTAAGCCAAGACCACCATCTAGTGGTGTCATAAAATACAGTAAATGGTTCATGAGGCGTCCCAAAGCAGATGTTTATGATTTATTAATTTATTGGTGTATTATTATCGTTTATTATTTCAAATGTATATAATTACATTATTTGCCACCAGTATCACCGTCTATATTATTTCATAAATGTTTTTCGCAATACCTATAATAATTTTTAGTCACATTCCCCTAACCCTATTTTTCTCATTGGATATGTGTATCGTAATACTCAGTTTTAGTAAATTCAAGGTTTTTCAGGAACACATTTGTTGCATTGTAGCAAGGCTGTACTACTGATTGTGTCTGTCCTTAAATATCTATTATTAATTTAAATTAAACAAGAAAGCATGAACTTTTATATACTCAAAAAAGAATCATGATGACCGTACCATATTTACAGAGCACAGAGAAACAACTAATGGAGCTACACGTATACCGCACGGTGATAAAATAGCATAATGTAGGGGCAAGAACAATAATTTCTGCCAGTCCTAATTAGTCATAAAAAGTTCTGTAACATACTGACTAGGGCATACTGAAACCGATTGGTGCATAATGAACCAAACTTCGTGCTGTAAAGAAATTACGGAGCAACTAATTCGTTACAACCTTGGGCAATGTTTTGCCTCTCAATGTATGTACATCAAATTAAACAAATTGAAGTATAATTTTCCCCCACTCAAAACTTTAAATGAACCATGATAAGTTGCTTATTTGTAATGAAAATATTATAACTAAAATACAGCTTGCTATTGTGTAATCCTTGTTTTTTAAAAAAATCGCCATTTTAGCCCTGTCTAATTAGAACAATTAGTACCACTACAACAAACTTTTAAAATACACATATAAAAATTTGTTTTAAATCAGAGCCTGTTCCACCAAAAGGCTATTGCATTGACTAGCTTTCCTTTAATGAGGTAGTTATTCCATTCTCATGGAACTTTTTGCATATGCAAAAGCTTACAGGAAGCCCTGGCTTGAAATTCATCATGTGTCTCCATGACAACAGTTCTAGGTAGAAATTCCCACAAGGCTACCATGCTGTCTTTTGCTAGAATATTCCGTGGTGTATCTTCTAAATCGTTTGAAGGAAAAGGAAGGGAAAAAAACAAAGTATGAGTGTAGGCATGCCTTGTGTATCTCAACAGTCGCCTCCAGCCGCATAATAATGTTTTATAAATAAACATCCATCACCAGCTAACATCTGACTATGATATTGTATTCCTGTCACTTATTTCAGTTTCAAGAATTGCCATGAATTCACCTTCCTGTGTTCTGACTTAACCAACACCGTCACTTATAGAAACAATGTAGAAGCTGTACTGAAATTTCCTCGATATTACAGATGAACCACTGTATTGTGACTTGATCGAATTCTAACATCTATTAATTGCGTATTGATTGCACTATTGAAACAATATTTTATTTTAAACACTCATAAGGCTGTAGGCCCCAAGGACTCTTTGACCCCGGACTCTTTTGGACCCTGTGCTGTTTTACAACGCAGTTGGGAACTGTTACGCTGGATCCGTAGTGACTGAGCTCAGACCATCACCATCACATAGCACCCGTGATGACTTCACCTCAACCCCAACTGAACAAAAAGAGGCCCATAGGCCAGATCTGATCGTAAACCCATCCTGCCCTCTCCGCCACACAGAACGCCTAAATGGGAGAAATATTGTCTAATCTCAATGTAATTAATACACATGGATGTTTGGTCTCAGTCTTAAGGAAGTATGTGAAAATATTGAAGCCTGTGCCTCTCTGGTGCACCAAGAGACTTAACAACCCCACTGTTAAAGTCTAACATGAGCGTTTTGAGGACCTGACTGCCCAATGACCCAATTATTATAATACTTCCAAGGTGGTCAGAGACTTGCAACAAAAAACAATAATAAAAGTCACCATATCTGCGTAGTGACCATTTTATTACTACATTCAAAGTAGGTGTCTTTCACTTGGTTTGGTATTTAAGGAGGGTCTACAAGGCAATGGGTGGGCCACTCTGCAGTCAGAACCCCTTCATGTTAGGTGTGACTAGCACACTTATCATGCATAGCCTTTAGTGAGGAGATCCCACATGGTATTGCACGGTTAGCATTTGTAAGCAGATCCCTCTCACATTTACTATACGTGTCTTTAGCTGGGGTATGCATTACTGTGCAATGCAATTATGCAATTAAGCAGCCAACATCTAATTGGTGAGAGGCTCAGTGGGAGAAGCCTCTGTGCCTGTAATCAGATGGTTGCTGGTTCAAGTCCTACTCTCAGAAGAGTAGATCCATGTCCTTTGGCCCTTGAGCAAGGCACTTACCTTCCAGCTCCAGGGGTGCCACGTGCTGGCTGAGGCAGGGCTGTGGCCCCAAGGTTAGTTCTCACCTGTCTGTGTGTCTCACAGAAAACACGATTGGGTCGGGCAAGAAAAACATTCCACTGTACTTGTGTAAATGATAAATGAAGGTTAATTGCAAGTTACAGTAAGATCTGTGCCCTGGTTTCGAACTGTGACTGGTATACGTTTTTCTCCACCCAGAAAATAAATGATGTTCTGATTAATTCTTGTTTGTTGGAAACCGTAGAATCTTGTACCTTCCAAGAGAGAGGTGTCACTGCAGTTCCTGGCCAGATTAGAGCATGAGGTAAGGGCATTGTGCATTACAATCTAATGACTCCAGCTTTCTGACTAATTTCTTGGCTCAGTCTAACTGAAAGTAAGCAGCTACCTCATATTATATGGTGATAAACAATTGTGCAGCCTCTGTGTTGAGTCGATCGGGAAAAATATGGTCCCTAACTACATCAATCAGATATTCTGGACCACTGAGCTAACGTGTGAACTCGTAGACATGCTAAACCTTGAATCATTAATCCCTGCACCTGATTGACCAATCATGCTGACAGTGCACTACTTTGCAGCAATCCTGCAATCCTTGCACAGGATTGTGTCTGTGGATATCGCTTTGGTCACAAGTGTATCCCAGCACTGCAATCCAGGACGAATGAGCTTAGTTAAAATGGGAAAAAATATAAACAAAATCATCCATTTATGCATACATACATACATTTTCTGCAATCACTTGTCCTATTCAGAGGCGAGGGGTCAAACCCTTGTCCCAGTGGTGTGAGGCAAAATTGCTATGTACTGCACCTCCGTGTTACCCCTAAATACAATCAGAACAGAAATCAGAATCAGAAATCTCGTCTGAAGACCTATTACTTCAGTTTAGCTTACCAAACATAACACAAAGTAACTGGTGTTGCAACTTGATCACCATCAAGCTAAATATACATTAATAATCGAATAAAAAATAATAAGGTAAGCATAAATTATTTTTAAATAATGATTAATAAAATAGCACCTTTTTAAAATCATTATTCATAAATGTATATTATTAACCTAAATGCTCAATGAAACGTTCCTTTTTTTCTAATTTGGATTGATATAATTATAGCTGCAGCAAATGCAAAATACACCAAACTTCATCTTTCATCGTTCACTAAAGTGCACCAAAATACCATGTCTGAACCCAAAGGAAGAGTGAATGCTTAACATGGCAAGCTTTTTTTAAAGTCAGTGGAATCATTAATCACCTGTCCTGGGTATGACGTTGGCCTGCCTCTGGCCATCCAAGTGGTCCTCTAACTTGCAGGGAAAAATTTAGAGGTTAGTGGCACGATTGGCACTCCAGCCACCGTAAGAACTGCGCACAGCTCCAAGAAAGCAGACCGGACTCTTTTCTGCTCTCTGTGGGAGTATCTCTGCTGCACACACCATGAAGGGGGACGGGGGAACACCCTTGAGAGCCTCATCCCGAGAAGAGTGGAAACCGCCGGAGAGCCAGGGGGGGTCATGTCTGTTGGGGAGCGGAACTGGTCCTGGCTGGCTATGCGGCTGTGGGGCATTTTTTGGTGAGGAAAGATTTACCAATCTTGACTTTGCCGATGATGTTATGATCTTCGCAGAATCAATGGACACTCTGATCGAGGCATCGAAACTAGGTGGGCCAGAGATGAGCACCAGGTGTCAGGCACGACACTTTAAACAACCACAGTTAAGGAGTAG
>JAODKN010000104.1:855182-866383 GCA_026774425.1 Petrocephalus zakoni | reverse complement strand
AGGAGATTGTCTTGACCAGGACCACACCCCTAAATGCATTGAAGCAACTGCCATGTGATTGGTTGATTAGATAATTGTATTAATGAGGAATTGAACAGGTGTTCCTAATAATCCTTTAGGTGAGTGTATATCTAAAGAAGCATAATGAAAAACAAAACAGAATACAACAAAGAAGATGAAATGAAAGAAAGAACTGACAATGGAGGAGAGGAACCAAAAAGGGAGAAAAAGAAAACTGTTATCTTAGTGAGGACTGTGATCCTGATCACTAAGAACAGAAGGCTGGATGGTGCCAAAGGAATGAACAAAACAAAACTCTTGCTAATTCTCCATATTCACCCCATCCTCAAAGGTTCGGCTAACCCTTCAAAGCAGGAGTGCCCACACTTTTTCGGCGCAAGCTACTTTTAAAATGACCAGGTCAAAATGATCTATTTACATAAAAAATGCTAAATATATGTTATACATATTTTATATTTTATATTTATATGTCCAGTATATGTTGGCGAACCTTGCATCACTGCATGCACCCTTAAAGCGCAATACAATCCAATACATTTATGGTTCCTAACTTGGTCCGGCTCCCCCACTCATTTTTATATCCCTTTTTAGTAGATATAAATCGGAAGGCTGGCTGGGTCACTTTGCGCGCCGGAATTTTGCATTAGCTCGCAATACATTCGCATATTCTGCCAGGTGACGTGTTAGAAGAGAAGGGATCCAAGTCGGTATAGTAACCGAATGTAACAAAGTTGCGCGAGCTACCCGCACCACCTTCGCGACCTACTGGTCGATCGCGATGGATGTACTGGGCACCCCTGCTCCGAAACATACATGGATTGGCACGTGACCTTCTAGTTTCACAAAGCACAATTGGAGGGAAAAACCAGGCAACAACAAACACGCCTCCACCTTTTCTACGTTCTGGAATGTCACTCCAAGTAAGCGATGAAGAGACGTCAATCCTGAGAAGTACCTCTGCCTCCAGGTTCATTTCAGTGAGATTACGCCTGACTATATAAACATTTCTCCTTTTATGTCTGTTGAAATGACTAATGTATTTTTGTAGCTCCTTCGGTGCTCATATAGCAGTATTCCCAAAGCAAACCACAATAAATATATTCCATCTCAATAAATATATTACATATATCCTTTGTCTCTGGTACATGGCTCAGTTTGCATTGCGACGAATGCAATGCATTGTAACTACACCTAAGACATTCATGCTAAAACAAAATGTTACTAGTGCCTTTTCCCTGACACCTTCCAGGCTCAGTAAAATTGGACCTGACTTAAAACTAACATCAATCAGTGTGTGAGTCAAAAATGGGAGTGGTTCTACCATTGATTTTGGATTCCATAAAAACACAGAGCACCTCTAATTGTGGCTTGATATTTACTCTAATGTGACTTCAGGAGCACTCTCAGCATTCAAAGGGAACTGCCATCCCCGGTCGCCGTATACATTGCTGATTACCAACGTCAGAATTCATGTTATTTGATTACAGTGTTCCTGACAGCCTTTATTTTGCTGTCTTGTAATCCACCACGGCACGGAGATGAAGCAGCAAAAGGGGTAAGGAAGTTATATACTGACAATCCAGCTATCATGTCTTAAAACCTCAGAATTGAGGGGGCAATGCTGTGCTTTCCATTTAATAAAAATGGCATGATTGGAAAGGAAATCCTCGATCGGATCCAAAAGAGCAAATATTTTTAACAATACCCTGAGCAATAGGAAAACATTGTATGTAGGCCCACTGTATCTGACAACAGCAGCCGATTGTGCACTTAGTATAAGTAATACTACTAACAATGAGACGTTATTTTGTTATATTAAGACATAATACACTAGGCAGAATACACGAATGACATTATATAGCAGCACAGGCAATAAAAAAAGAAAGAAAGAAATTATTTCACCCTCAACAAGTAATAAAAGCAATAATAGGAGAAAGGCTGAAGTGCACTGAAAGAAGCTGAGAAACATGGCTGTGACTTACTCTGGATGAGTAAGTAATTCTTTAAAAGTACTACTGAGGAGAGCAGTCAGATGCCGCTCTCATTTAGACTAACAGGTACAAAGAGGCCGCATGAGTGACTATGGGGGAAATTTGTCGCCGTGTTAGTTAAGAAATTAATAATGAATGTTGCCACAGGCAATCAAACACTGCTTTAGACAATATAATCCTTCATTTGGAAACAGGCTAATTTATGAGTATTGTTTTACTTGTATTTCCTGGCTAAGTGCCATATCATATTGTATTATTTCTATTGTGGAAGAGCCGAGTGAGGCAAACACGAGAAAGTCGGAGCAGATACTCAAAGTGACATTTGTGGCATGATGGGAAAAGTCCCCCCCCCCCCAACCGGTCAAAATGTACCTTGTCCTCAGGTGCATCGATTGCCTGAAAGCAGTGTAATGGTTAGCCAGTCAGATGGCAGTAGAATGGCCTGAAGACGGAGGTGAAACAGAGGCCACTTAGCCGCTTATTAATCACACTCCCTGGATCTTGCCAGAGGGGAAAAAATCCTTGAAAACAGAAAAAAGTAATGATTTTTCCACAACTTAAAAGGACATAGTGACATTAAATCAAACTGGACAACTCGGTGTGGCCAGCTACCCCCGACAATTAACACGCTGTATGGTCCGTAACAATAAAACAAAAGAAATGTCGCTTTCGTCACGACCCAAGAACCCTCACTCGGGGGCAGGCTGACATCCCCCTCTCACTGCTGGCCCTTTTAATTGTGTGACTGTGGTCTGCACAGTGACTGGTGCTGGCATGCTTGTGATGGACAGCTGTTCTTCAGCGGGATGCTGTGTTTGTGTCTGGGACTGCGACATACCACAACACAGGGGCAAAATATTTTCAGCATTCCGAGGGTATTAGGATGCAGCACTCGAAAGCCCACTAGTGAATGAAGAGTGATACAGGTATCCGATCATGTCTACGTCTGACGTCCATAGTAAATAACGCACTGATCGAGAGACACCTGTAAGTGGACATACTGTAGTAGGACATTAGCGGGGGTATCGCCTTTTATTATAAAGTGTTGTGATTTTACACTTATATTATTTTTTGCTGTAGAGTACTGTGTATGTATTACAGCACTGTACTTATTGTCCTGCCCCTCTCCTATAATTATCACGAAACACTTAGACTTGCATCCAGTGGTTTCTGTCCCAAATGTGTATGTACATCTGTGGATACCTGCAATGACTTTTGTCATATCCGGTCTATATTCAGTTCATAAGTTACTTGCCACTCCCACGGCTCTCCCATGACTATGGCCACCTATAAATTGGTCCAATCTTTAATCTCTGACACCTGCAGTTAATCATCATTTTATTTAAGCTTCCTCCTGCCATCTCCAAGGGCATAGGTTTGGGTCCAACACTAGTAAGGACCAAATTAGCCGCAAACCCCACCCCCCCTAAACACACACACTACTCCCACAATGTCAGTTGGGTTGTGGCCCTACTACCCATACCCAAATTTACGCCCTTGGAATTCTCATTTGACTTTGAAATTTGGATAGGTTATGGATTGTCCCCTAGATTGTTTTCTGGTTTGTTGTCTAGCTTAGTGTCTTGGATTCTGTTTGCTGCTCCTCTCATCCTGATTTGTTCTATGATATCACACTCAGCCACTCCTGGCCATCTCATCTGCGCATTTCACAGTCAGTAGTCACTCTGGCCAGCACTGAGTACTGAGAGACCAGCGTGAGAGCCGGAAGCCCAGATGTTGCCTATGGGTGTGGTTCGGGACATGTCCAGTTGCCATTGTCAATGTTACTTGTCCCATTTTTGAGACATGTTTTTTTCTTGTCTCTAGGGGTTTTTTTTATGTGTAATATGAGGTAGCACGGTAGACTCTTACCCCCAAAGCTGGTTTGAATATCTCCCTTGGGATTTACATGCACATGCATGGGATTTGCTGGTTTCCTCCAGCAGTACAAAGGCATGCAGTTAAGTGAAGTGTCTAATTTGTAGCATGTGTGCATAGTCTGAGTGAGGAATCAAATTCTGGTCTCCAGCGGTATGAGGTGGCTGTACCATCCTTTGACAGCTGAGAAAGGCTAGTCTCTCCACCTCCACACTCACTGTGTTCTACAGAGGTGTTACAGAGAGTGTGCTGACCAGCTCCATCACAGCGTCTCATTCTCTGTGTATTCCTACCTTGTGCTCTATCCTGCCTAGGAGAGGGTCCTATCACCCTGTGTTTAATGGCCTCAGCCAATCAGAATAAAGCACCACCAACCTCTTGTTCTGCATATTCTGTCTGTTCTACAGCAGGACATGTAGCAAAGGTAGCAAGAAAGAGCACAAAATAAGCAGGTCTCCATGTGCCACAAACTCAGAAGACATAGTTGCCATGTATCTTGTTTTTCCAAAATTTGTCAGGTCTCTCCCATCCAAAACAAACAGCTTACAAACTCACAGTCAGCGTATCTCCCATTTTTATATATGAAACCAAGGACGGGTATGTGAACACATCTCTACATAAAATTCTCCACACCTTGGCCTTGACTGAAGTCCTACAAATAAAAGCACCCTGGCTCTTTTACTTCTTCCTTTATGGGCATCTATCATCCTGTCTAACTCCACCACCTAGAAGATGTCATTTGGAACCCTTATTTCTAAGGATGCATATCTCCTGTGCCAGCAATGAAGTGCTACTGATCAACAGACTCAGTGTACATTAGTGTACGTGAGAGATATTTCTGTTCAGTATGCGAGATCTTTAAATCCATGTTATTAATACCCCTGAAGAAAGAGTCAGCCTTCATTCCATTTAGCAGGACTGACAAAGCTGACGTCATGAGTTATTGAGATAGGCTTTGTTGCTGTCTCTTTCATTCATTCATTTTCTATACTGCTTGTTCATTTCTGGATCATAGGGGTCCAGAGACTATTCCAAAAACAGCAGGTGCCCCATCTTGGGTAAGGAATAATCCAGGACAGGATGCCAATCCATCGGGGGACAATCAAACCATTCACACCTTCACACCTGTGAGAGCTCCCCCCGTGGGAGATGGGCTTCCTCCCACAATCTAAAGGCTTCCTCCGTGAAGCCTAGCCATGTGCCATGCTGCCTGACATAGGATTCGGGCCTTTGTCAGGCCAATCAATTATTTCCAAGGGAAATATGCTGTTGTATTTCGGAAGCCAAAATATTTTCTTTGTAAATACCACTGCGTTAAGGCAACAAGGGTTAATCGTAAAGAGTGTGCTCATAAAGGAAGTACTGCATTTGCAATTTCACCGTATGCACCTGCACAACACCAGCAGAGAATAGGCACGCAGTCTCCTCACTCCCATGTCGTCCCTTACTGTCGTCTCCTGTGGCTGACGTCTTATTAAATGTGGCTCCAGGCGTCACCCTGTGCTTTGATACTTTATTAAGCCAATGGAGTCTTTGGCAGCATCAGTGCATTACTGCAATCCAGAGAGTGAGAGTGAGTGCGTATGTGCGTGTCGGTGGGTGGGCCCTGCCTTCCCCTGGCGTCTCTGCCAGGAATCTCGTCTCCTCCCTTTTACCAAAGGTGATTGAGACTGATGGGTCAGCAGACGCTCAGTGTACGGTGAGATGTAACCGTTGTTACTGGCAGCCCTACATTTCATTACCCAGTACCGCTCGCACCGCTGTGGCTGCCATCTTGGGCTGCAGGAAAAGTGCCCGTCTTTAATCACTGCTTGTTTTTAGGCTACTTCTGATGTGGAATATCGTGGTGCGTACAAATGTGGCAATTAGCTGTTAACAAATTGGTAATTGATAAGTCTATGCTTTTACTTAGAAGATATTCCTAATTTAATGACTTGGAACCATTTACTGGACAAATGAGAAAAATGCCCTCAATAAATAAATTTCCTCTCCAATGCATCCTCTCCGATGCTTTTAATTCTATTTAAGTTCATTACTGTGATTTATATCCAAGTATACCTTAAAAAACAGATGCACAAAAGACTAACATGGAACAACTTGGCAACAAAAATATAATTATAAGCAATAGTGTATGTAGCACAATAAAGATTAAATGTAGCAAGTAACAGTGACATGTTTAAGACTCATTATATCATTATTAAACTCAAATTATCCTCTTCTGTTCTGAAACACATTATAATCATCCATCCATCCACCCATCTAACCATTTTCTTTACCTGCATATTGAGTACAGAGTGGCATTGGTATTGAGCCTATCCCGGGAGCCCAGAGGACAAGACGAGGGAACATCCTCAATGGAAGGGAACTAAATAGCGGGGATTATGCTGGGAACCCTGGGAAAGAAGCTGAGAGAATCAAAACGGCAAAAGGCTTTAAACATCTTGGAGGCCGTCGCTGAGGGAGGGGTAATTAGCTAGATGTACCATAATACAGCCGGTAAACGATAAAAGGAAGGTCGGCCTGCCGCTGTTGGGAGGGCCCACCGGGAGATGAAGGACTTGCACTGTTAGGAATCACATGTTATAATTTCTGTTCTGAAAGAGGTGGCAAAAGGAGCCTTCTGAGAGAATCAGACAGGGGATTCGCACTTACTCTGCGGCCATTGCTTTGGGGGCAAGTGGCACAGATGAGCTCGCATCCTATGTGAATTCACACTGGGCCTGCCAGCAGGATAAGGGATGGTAATTCAAGGAACTGCTATGCGGTTGATAATCAGTCAAACAAATGGCAGCATCAAAACAAAGCTTAGCATGTTCTTTCTTAGGCTGACAAGAAGTATGTGGGTACATCTTCTGCCTGTATGGATCTATGATATTCATTCATCTTGCTGGTACGCTCTTCTGGGAAATTCTGTGCATGAAAAAAGCACGTATAGGTTTTATCTTGGAAGCTCTCGGGACTGGAAAATGAGGTCTTATCCTTCAAGAGATGAAACTAGGCAGATACAGTCTCCATTGAAGAATACTTTCATGCCGTGCCTAAAAGTGAAACACCTAAATTTATATTTAAAGAGTCTTAGCTCAAAGTACTATTTTTAAAAAGCGATAGCTCTTACATAAAAAGGAATAGAAATATTTGAAATAATAGAATAAGTACCAAGGATAAAAAAGAAACATGTAGATACTCTGTTGGAGAAACAAAAACAAAAAAAAAGTTTTTATTTTAAATTTCAACATTGAATTTGTAGTGGAAAAAAAGGGTATGCACAGATTGGAAAAAGAAACAGTGAACTATTAGCTTGTTAGAAAATACATTCGCCTATTTCCCGCACCCACTATTAAAAAAACAAATAGATAATAGAGAGAAGAATGAATCACTGAAACAGTGCAGCTCGGTCAGGTTGAAGGGGGGATCTTTATAAATGAGAAAGACGACTTTAACACGGGCTCCAGGCACAACAGCAAACCACTTCTGCTTCAGCGGTCTAGTATGTTTTGTGAACAATTAAGTAGACAAAACATAATGATTTCTCAGCACTGCAAGCAAGAGCCTCAGATTGACACTGACTTCTTATATAAAATACACTAATTTCAAGAATTACAACAACAGATGTTGTTTCAAACTGAACACACAGTGAGTACTCAGCCTTGCCAAAATGTATCTCTGGTTTGGTTGTTACCTTTAAGCTATAAATATGACCGTTAACGTTCAGTAAACATTTCCATTAGAAGATCATGTCTTCATTAGGAAATAAAGATATACAGCTGTTTATATACAGATATAATTAGATATAGAGGACTGACTGTATGAAATTTATAGAAATGATTGGTGGTACTGCTTTTTTTATTTAAAATAGGAAGCATTATGTAAAAAGCACGACCCAAAAGGTAATATCAAAACTCTGGAGATGCATATTGGTTGAAATCTTTCAAATAAAACATCCAAGGTAAGGTTGAAAAGATTCAAATGCCTCAGACTAGAAGTTCATTCCTGCTTAAATGTACTTTTAGGTACGTATGCATTACTTTATTTGATTTTTTACTGTAACCGAAAAGGTTACAGTAAAAATATTTTACCAGCCGATAGAACAGCATTTTCTACATCATCACTGATGTACAGCACAGGTCACAAGAGGCCATAAAACCAAATAGCCCCCCAATAAGACTTAAAGAATTTAAGACCAGGCATATCAACACTTGATAACACAGGAGAGCTGAGAATGAAACCTTGGGCCTGACAGCTGAGACGGAATGGTAGATAATCTTGTCCTACCCACTGGTGTGGCCATTTGCCTCGCTGAGTACGTCACTGGCTTTCGCTTTCTCCTACTTCACTTGATATTTCTTAGCAGTTTTATTCTGTGTGTAATAAATCGTCAGTTTTCTTTATTCAAGCAATTGACTCATTAACCTCTGTAGATAAGAGCCTTCAGCCTTCTCGGTGCACAAACATTTCTCAGACTATTGTGACACCGAACAATTACACAATGTGGGTTATAACTTTAAACACAATTTAACAAATTTATTTGACTTGCCAGTACATGAATTTAGCTGTAAAATAAGCTGTTTTACATGTATTAATATGACAGGTATTCTACTTTTTCAGTTATCTGAAATTTTGCCTTCCTATTCCACAGAATATTAAAAACTTGCTGCAATATATTTTAACGCAGCAAGCACGTTGGAGCTTATTGACTATTCACGTCTTGTCATTTTGGTGCCCTGGAGACAAAAAGGGAGTGAATCTGTGGTCAGTGGAATGCTACGGCCTACACAAGCCTGTCGCTGCTGATGTAAGGGCTCCTTTGGACCCTCCAGGTCGCAATAATGAAACAGCATCTTCTCTCCATTCACTAATAAAGTCAACACATCTCCGGTGCAGAGCCAATCTGCTTGGCTGTTCCTCTGGGGCTTAAATGGAGAGTGGGGTTGGCACGGTGTTATACCCAGAACACTGTGTCACCTGCTGTCTTCATGTTTCTCTTTCAGAATGCATGCAGTTTCCTCACAGAAGCAAAGCGATGTGCTCGGGAACTTATCTCCGCAGCAACCTGAGACAAATGTTTTGTCAGAAGTCACAGTCCATGAATAAGTGTGTGAGTGCTGCGTAAATGTATTCATACTCTTACCGAGATGCAGTCACGCATCGAGCGCACTACTGTGTACTCCATTGTACCTTCTTGGGGCATTGATTTGCTGAAGACTATAGCCCATGATACTATATATTTTCTATGTGCTGAGTGGGTCTATTCCATCAAACCTATTAAAGGTGTATTAATGCATATTAAATGTGTGCACAGAATGCCTTTCCATCAATAAATTGATGATAACTCATGCCTTGATTAATCGTGTTCCAGCATGAGGGCCAAGCACTGGATTAGCAGCTAGGGACAAGATCAAGCTGACTTGCCTTGACTTATGGATAATAATACTAGGGTGAAATGATCTGGGTGTGGGGTGGTTCATCCTTGGCTATTACTTTGGGGGACGGAATATCACAAATTTCTTGTTTTGCCTCTTATTGAACAACTGCTGTGGAAGAAAAAAGTACCTAAGACTCTCTTTTGACAATTCTAGCTTTCTTTCTACTTAAACCAAACTCTGGATCTCGCAGATGGTGACCAGAGTTTTCTTCCATATTCAGCAATCCAGGACATCGCTCCAGCCACACTCCTGTACAATGCGCAATGCACACCGCACCCAAAATCAGCACATTAATATAATCAAACACAAATCCCCCTTTATGGACATCAAAGTCCTGATTGGTTCCTAAATACAGTCAAACTTCCCGTATCCGGACCTCTAATATATGGGCACCTCCCTCTACCGGGCAGCTCAAGGCACGCGAATGCACACATTAATGTTACACAGCCAACAGCAGCTGTTACGAGCCCCAGTCTAGGCTTGGGGCATAACAGAGTGAAAGGGAACGGGGACGTGGAATAAGGGAAGGATAGGGTGCGATGGACAAGGGAACGCATGTGGACAGAGGGGGATTTTTTAAATATATTTTTCTATTTTTATTGACATGCTACGGACACGGAACAAATAAACCCAGTGCAAAAGCACTCAGGAGTGACTATAGCGAAAACAGTAAACAAAACAAAGCTTCTGAACGCAACCCAAAGCTAACTTACCTAAATGCAGAGAAAACAAAAACACGACAACAAATTCTACACCTTACTCCCTATACAAACAACAGCACACAACATAAGTTCGCAAAACAAAAACTGTAGTCACTCCTTATGCAAATAAACCAAAGCGAATAAAACTGCAAGAATAAAACGGGATGATTCGCTAGCTCAGACTAAAATAACATCCTATTATAAGCCTTGTACCTCATAAATATCATGTAGTTTGTATGTGTACACATGTACGTTGTACTGTACTTTTCATGTTCTATGTTACGGGCATTTCTTACTTACAGGAACCTCTTGGTCCCATTCTGCCCGGATAAGGGAAGTTTGACTGCAGACCTGCAAACCAGGCTTCAATAAACATAATCTATCACCTATATTGGTCTACCTCCATGTAACATACTGTGTATGGCATAGTAGAGCAACTACATTGTAGGCCAACACCCCCATTCACAAAAGTCTTGAATCCCCCCCTGCAGGTATCCCCCCCGCGGCCCATCTGTCCAAGGTCTCTGGCCTGGCTCCGTGCAGGCTGCTGTGAGGCAAGAACATACTGCACCATCTCCAAAACAACTAGGCCTGACAATCCCACAAACAACAGTCCCACAATGCCTCCCTCCCCTGGCCTACCATTACTTTTAATTCTCTTTCCACACCGCCAGGCCAGGATAGCAAAGAAAGAACCATATTTACATGGTTTAGCATGATGCAGGCTGTTATTCCATTGTCACATCATACTGTACATCTACCAATGATACATATCAAGAGATTACAGTTGATACAATGTAATACCAGAGTCACACTGGCCTGTAAATCATTCAGAATAAGAGCAGCACTAATAACTGATAGGATGGATGGGATGGGATAGGGCTGGATGGGACGGGATGGGACGGGACGGGACAGGACAGGACTTTATTTATTCCCAAGGGGACTTACTGTACAGTACTTCATCAATCACTCTATTTTTCATATCAGTAAAGAAAATCACAAACAGTTAAAAATAATAAAGTATAACGGGAAAGCATAAAAAGAAGAACAATAGCCAAACAGAATTATCAATCGACATCCATCATCCGAGCCTACCAAATATCTGAGGTCCCCAGGGCACTATGAGCCTACCAAATATCTCAGGTACCCAGGGCACTATGAGCCTACCAAATATCTCAGGTACCCAG
>JAODKN010000104.1:836615-851669 GCA_026774425.1 Petrocephalus zakoni | reverse complement strand
CCACGACGGGTCCAGCTTCTCTGTTCATCCTTCCACCAAAACCGGCGCTATTCCGGGCGCGGGGGTACCCATCAGCACCAAATGTGGACTGTATGGTAGGGAGCTGGGAGGGAGGGAAAATGTGGACTGCCTGTGGAGGAGCAGGTTGGGAAACACTGTTGTAGGCACATATGGTGGGAAAGAACTGTTATTGGTCAGGGCTGATGAACTTGTGGAACTAGTGGGGATTAACAGCCAATGCGGGTCATTATATGACAGGCTTGACAGTGGGTATATTATAAGAATTGGGGGTTGCAGTAAAAAATGCAAATCAATTTGATTAAAGCAAGTTTTTCTTCTGGCTTACATGCAAACACTGGCTGTTAGGAATACTGCGGCACAGCAGGTGCAGTCACACTCATGCAGGCCAATACACCACCAAACAGCATCCCTAGGGGGCACTATTTTTCCTGTGGCTTCCCAGACTAGCATCCTCTCACACCTGCCACACAGAGAAATGGACTTTAATGGCATTAATAATGTTAATAATACTGTACAGAATCACAGGATTTGCACCATTGAAAGTTCTCATGTTCTGATTGCCCCCCCACCATTCCAAATGCTAAAAAAATTCTGTTGCTAACGGGGGGAGACACATCAGCCATCAGGTGACTGGAGTGATGTAACAAGTGGTGAAAACGTACATGCAGTGTCGGGGAAAAAAACCTTTATGCTGGGGCCTTAGTATTAGAAACATTTATTGGGAATCTAAATGACTTGTCACATTTAAGGTAGCCGGGTTTAACTGGACTTTATATTCATTCATTTACATTAAGCCCAGACTACCTTAAATTCGACTAGTTATCTTGCTAACCCAAAATTCCAGCTTTCTGATGCAGGCCCCTGCTCTGTGAATGTAGAATTCAAGCCACGGTGTGACATAGTTATCAGGGCACCATAAGAAACCTGTGCTGGAATACAGTGTCCCCCCAGAAGATCTTCCAGAAGTACAGTGGATATAAAAAGTATACAGACCCCTGTTAAAATTCCAGGCTTTTTTTTTTCTAAATAATTTCAGAACCTTTTTGAGCATTTGAGGCTAAGACCTGGGTCCACTTGATCAAGGTTGTTATTATTATTGAACCATTACTTTTTTGTGCAAGTGAACCTTTATTCACACAATTTGATAGAAGACATTAAAAATATTGACATGAAAAAATACTTTGGATGGCAGATCTAACATTGATCCAGTTCTGGGTTGCACACTGTACTAGCCATTGAAACCTTGTACTGTATTTAGTTTGCTCTCCCTAGCAGGTCTCAGACAAGCGTCTGTCTAACAGACACAGCCTGCTTGGCCATAAATCACTGCCTCCGGGAGGGGTTACAGGCCAAATAATGTGTCATTGCACTGACGCACCTGGGTTCAGGGCAACATGTCAGCCACATCCACGACGGGTCCAGCTTCTCTGTTCATCCTTCCACCAAAACCGGCGCTATTCCGGGCGCGGGGGTACCCATCAGCATCGCCAGGATCATTAGCGT
Source organism: Petrocephalus zakoni (assembly GCA_026774425.1). Classification (NCBI taxonomy): domain Eukaryota; kingdom Metazoa; phylum Chordata; class Actinopteri; order Osteoglossiformes; family Mormyridae; genus Petrocephalus; species Petrocephalus zakoni. The sequence goes on along the minus strand of JAODKN010000104.1, from coordinate 850,145 downwards.
CGGTCGTTCCCCCATGGGCCCTAGGCAGAAAATAACTTTGCTGTTTTTTTTTTCTTCTCTGGCATCTGCAGTTCCTTGGTTAAATGAAGATATACGGCCCCAAGCCCCCCCAGGCCTGCTCAAGGTAACCTCTGCTGTCAGCGCGTATTTACTATAGCAGGCCAGGAAGACTTTGAGGTATGAAAAAGCACCAACGGCCTCTAAGAAAATATGAATAAATAAAGCAGGGTCATTTTCGCTTGTAAATTGATAAAAAGTATGATAGGGTTACCCTATAAAAAAAACAAAGGCATCCTCAAAGGTCACACTTAAGAGAGCTTCTTCATTTAATTACTACACGCTAATCAATAGCTAAACACAATAAAATTATAATTAAAATAATAATTAGCAATAGCTACTAATTACATAATTTCAAGCTGCTGTATGCTAATTCTGCAAGGAATAAAAAAAAACTCACTGTGATGCATTAGTAACTTGTCATAATTAGAAGAAGCATGCTTATTTCTGAGGTGAACATAAAATTGTTGGTAACGTAAAAATGATAAAATAATCAAATTCAGAGAGGTGCTTGTTAGTCCATGGGTGAAAATTGGGACCTTTTATAGGTTCCTCTTATATATAACAGTTTTCTTTATTGCAAATATAAAAAAACACAAAGAGCCAAATTAAGTCATCAAGCCCATTTCAGGTTCTAGTTTATACTTAAAAGGAACTAAAATGCTGTTGGGCAGCTATGTATATAATTCAGTAATGATTGTTTACATAATTGGCTCATTTTGAGCAATTAAATGTCTGTGACACTAACTGGTTGAATGATCACAGCATCACAATATGACATCTCTCTAATGTAGTTCAGCATTTCTGTCATGTACAGCACAACTTCCGTTTGCAAAACTTAGAATTTTCCTGGTTTGAGTTGATTGGTTAAATGAATTAAGGCCGTTATATATTATGAATCAAAACATTTGTATAAAAAAAAATCACACAATGATCCACCTGCCAACCACCTATTCTGGTCAGGGATCAAAAAATGTGTAACAATTTACAGATGCAAAGTGTTATGCTTATTAAACTATGATTATAAAAATAGAGATCCTGACAGTTTCTTGGCATTTGAGATATACATAGCTTAAACATAGAGTTTAAAATATGCTGCGTGTGGCAGGCACATAATGAATGCGACATGCAGTGCATGGATTCACCAGCATGACTCATGGCTTTTACTTCTCTGTCAAAATTGACAAAATATTATTAGTTTAATCTCTCCTTGTAAATTTTGAGTTCAAATTTATCCTGGAGTCAAATTTCCACAATTGATATTTATGTTAATATTTTATAACAATAATAATAAAATACTCCTACTACTAGTAAATGCAGACTCTGTAAGACGTTTGATGCATCCATCTTTCAGCTGATCCTGATCCAGGTCTGGTCAGGCTCCTCTCGGTTACCCATGCTGTTTACCCAGTCATCCAGGAGTCAGAGACGGCAGGTCCTAGAGGAGGTACCAACTGGTCTGGATTTTTGAGGTTATATTATGAGACAAGTAACTTTGGCATAACACATTACCAAAAAATTTATTTTCATTTAAAAACACAATTTCTCTTCTGTGAAAAAAATCATTATTGTAAAACTGAAAGATTAGACTATTAGATTACTATCATCCATCCTCCTTGATGATTTTAGCCACCAGTCACTACTGCCTGGAGAATATCCCTGTAATAGGCCTGGATAAGCTGTATGCATGGTGCGCAGTGCACATTCACACATGATGCATGACACAGCTCCACCCAAACCAGACACTGTTGGATTTTGAGAGAAAACCAGAGTGCCTACATGTAAGCACAAGTTACCCACTGTGCCGTCACACCGCCCCATTTATAAAAAAGTGATTTACAAATATGTTTTAGGTTCTTTTAATCCAGCGTATGTTGTTATCCTTAGCAAAGTAAAACTACGAAAGCAGACTCAGCCAGCTCCTGAAACAGTTCCTGACCTTCTGATCACAGGCACAGAGTCCCAGTCTGCTCAGGCATGCAACAGAGTGTGGGTTTCCATTAGATGTAAATGTTCATTTAATTAACACTAAACCACGGTGATGCATGATGCTTTTGAAGCTGGTCACACTGGTAGCAGCAATTTCTGGCCCAAGTATTTTTTTTTGCTGTTAGATGTAGTTTTTCAGTACTAGGGCATATAATTGGTAAGTCCGCACCGTTCCAAAAAGTAAAAACTCATAATGACTTTGATTCCCATCCTCTCCTTGGGCAGTCTACTTGAAGGTGCGGCTATGATGTATGATGTATGATGTACTGCTGTTCACTACCTGTTTAAGGAATGGGTGCTGATTTCAGTCATAGATTGGACAAAGTAGAAAGGAAACTCTGTGTAGGTGTTTAACATTTTGTCAGTAACATTGAATGTAAGCATTCTACACATATTTTTATGGATGTCCATTGCGTTTTTTTTGTTTTAATCCTATAAATATCCAGAACAATTTTACAAAGAGAATTGACCAGCTTTACCATTTTTCCCCTAATCTGTGGGCTGAAAAATCACAATTGATCGACACCTGATTGCAAAACCAGCTGAAGCTTCAACAACAGATTCAACAAATGATACAGGACACCTCCGTATCCGTAAAGCTGGGTTATGTAGGATAAATGAGGAACAAATGACAACTCCGGGTTCAGGCCACACATATTCCAGCTAGTACACATCTATATTCAGAGGGGAACTGTTTCACCAGGACTGACTGCATTACGTCTCCATCAGAACAAGTAACAGATTTATAAAAGAGTGAATGTACAGTAGTACACATTTAAGACATTCATTTTATGTTGTAGCATGAAATTTGTCCTGTCCTAGCAAGAAACACATTATAGCTGAATAACAGAGTTACAGCAACCTGCGGCTCACTCACAGAAGGCTGTTACTGCCAAACTGGGGCTGACACAGGGGCATAGCTCTTGTAAGCCACAGACTGGAAACAATTCAACTCATTTACCTGGAACCATTTAGGCCATGAGATTTGACAGAGATTCACAATTAAATATAGCCTTCGGACACATGAATCCAAAATTAGGACGAAAACTTTCTGACTCAATAAAGGGGTTAATTAATGTGCTCATTTTTCATTTAGAGACATCCCCTTGGATCGGTTTTAGGCATTGAGCCAAAAATAGAATGGATGAAAAATACAAGTTATGGGGAAAATAACAGTCAGAAGTAAAGTAAGTAAGTAAACTACTTTTATTGTCATTCAGACCATACATTTCGAGAGCGCATAGTAGATAGAATATGTCAAGTCTTATACAGAAGACTGCATAAGCAAGGTTCTCTCAGAATAATATTATTTCATTGACATCATAATATAAGTATTGTATTTATGGTTTCAAATAGGAGATAAATAGTGACTCATTGGGTAGCAGAGTCAGTTGACTCTGCCGGGGTTTGTAGTCTGAATCCCTCCTCCGCTCTCTGCGTCTGGGGTTTGCACGCTCGCCCTGTGTCCTGAGAGTATCCTCCTGAAGACTGGTGTGTTGGAATGGATTGTGAATGGCTGTATGGATGCGTATGTGTGTGTGCCCGGCCATGCATTAGCACCCTGTCCTGGCTTTGGTGCCCGGGACGCTCCTGAGCAGCGTAAGTGGCCAGAAGCCCCAAGGAGGGGCCAAAAATAATCTGCCAAACGTCATTTCCACCCGAGTGAAAATCAATTAATTACTGCTCCACCACCTCAAGGAAAAATCAGATTGTGCATTTTGAATGTCTCCTGTTTGGTGACTGTTTAGCCAAAGCTTACAATGCCACTACATTACGGACTTCGTAACACTGAATAGGGCACAGGGATTTTTATAGGAAGGGAATGGCAGATTTATTGGATACCCTTTTGGAATAAGAGGTCACTGAACAAAAGGAATAGATGACTTGCTCTTTAACTTAAACAAGCAGCCGGGGCCCCCAGGGACCAGGTCCACTGCTCCCAATCTCTCACCTGACCCAGGGCATACAATTATCTATTACTTACAGGTAAGCAGAGGAGTTTGGCCCCTGACCTTGGATCCCCTACAAAACGGCCGCACGGCCCGGTTATTACTAGGCCGTCCTCATGGGGGGTGTGAACATGAAACACCAGAACAAATAAGCACGTCAATCAGGCCCATAAATAAATTTTGTGGGGTGTCCAGCAAACTTACTGATACATAAATTTTGCCGATATGGGGGTAGGGAGGGTTCTACCGCATAATTTTACTACGTACATCTTTTGGTATTGCAATTGTCATAAAATTTGCTTGTAATCATTCATTGGCATTGCTAAATATGAAGGGATAAAACTCATTCATTTCTTAATTATATTTACTGTGGCTAATGGTGGTTTTGTTGTGTGCGTATTTTTTTAACCACATTGAAAAAACAGATCTCAGCCATATTATCAGATCCAACATTAAATATGTCAATATATTTCAAAGGTATTACAGCTGATTCCCTCCTCAGTCTGAATCCAGAATCATGAAGCGAAACACACCCCACTCTAGGGAAGCTATTTCTACTAATTGTGCAACATGAACATGAACATGTCCAACATGAAAGTCAGTTAGGAAAAATGGACAGGGTGTAATGACGACTGGCTTGGTAATTTACGACTGATTATATTTGTCTGGATCGGAATCTGTCATTTGAAACTCCTGCTATTTTCCTTCTGAATAGTTGCTAGCAACTGGCGGCAAATTTATGATACAGTTTCCTTATTTATAGTAATTTTTAAATTCAAGTACCAAAAATGTGCTCTGCCTCCTAAGTACTTTTTAAAAATCTCTCTTATTTCAGCTTTATTTTCACGCCTGTTGTTTAAAAAATATATATATATATTTGTTTGGTTATTGATAGCAAATTCATCCAGCCCACAATCTGTTTTCCAACTGCTTACTCATTCTCATGCTCAAAGAATTTCTCCAAATACATCAGTGTTATGAAACAGCAGATACATACTGACATTATATCTGTATTATGTCCCATTGGGGCAGCACGGTGGTGCAGGGCTTAGCACTGTTTTCTCACACCTCCATGTGCATGTTCTCCCTGTGTTGTAGTGGGGTTTCCTCCCAGTTCTACGCTTTCCCCCAGAGTCCAAAAACATGCTGAGGCTAACCGGAGTTACCCGTTTGCCCATGTGAGTGAACAGTGTCTGAGTGTGCACTGTGATGGGTTGGAGCCTGCAACCCTGAATAAGATAAATAGTCACAGAAAATAGTTGGATGCATGGAATATTCCCCAGTTTCTAAGTGAGTTACAGCAGTGTGTAATGACCAGAAGGGGCCAGGATCCAAATACAGAAGTTAATGCGTAGGAGTCCTTCTGGAAATCATAGTCTACAAAAGGTCAAAACACAGGTAGTGCAAATTCAACTCGTGATCCAAATCCGTAGTGCAAACAGGCAGGAAGTCACAAAGTCGGAGTACCGTACTGGCAGCGCAGGACCAAAACCCATATACAAATCGTTAGACAAAGAGCAAGGGAACCAGGAAAGGAAGGCGGAGCCGGAACCAGCTGTCCGTGGCTCAGCGGGCACTGTGCATCGCGTGGGCATGACACAGCGCTTTAAGAACCCACAGACTATTTCACGTTATAAAGACTGTTTTTCATATTTGCATTCAGCACCAAGGTAACGAACCAAAGAGAGATTTTAAAAGTCTTGAGTGCTGTACTCTCAGCACCTTAATAGGCTCCAATAGGATGGGTGTGGTGTGTGGCCTAGCGGGTAGGCTGCTGTGTCTGTAGGCGGAAGATTGCTATTTCAGTGTCCTGGGTCAGCAGAGTGATTTCATTGCTGTGTCCCAGTTGCCCCAGGGGTTGTCTGACCCCGCTTTCTTAAAAAGCAGTATGTTGCTTTGCAGGAAAGCATCAGCATTCTGAATGAATCAGCTTTGAAATGAGGCAGGGCATATGCAAATTAGGCATGACATCAGCCTTAATGCCTCTCGGTGATTGGGGCCAGTGTTATGTCGGGCTCAGCTGTGACGCAGTAACACTAATAGTATAGAGCAGTGTTTCCCAATCCGGTCCTCAGGGACCCGCAGCGGTGTTCAGCGGTGTACCAGGCAAAAATGTGGACTGTCTGACAGGGAGCAGGGAGGAAGCAAAAATGTGGACTGTCTGACAGGGAGCAGGGAGGGAGCAAAATGTGGACTGGCTGCGGGTCCCTTAGGACCCAAATGGGAAACCAGAATAAAATTAGGTGCCTCCTTTTTGCATCCCTAGGAAATGCCCAAATGGTAGCTTTAGACAGATTCACTTACCAAGTATTGCCTGTCACTTGTTTACTACAAAACAGAATGCAGACATAGCATGAGAGCGACTGAAATCTTTTACTTGCATGAATCTGTCTTGGGATGGGTAAGACACTTATCAAATAACACTCATGCATGTATGTGGTGACATGCAAGTCATAGTCCAGTCGCTATCTGCTGGTTTATTCTGAATGTGTTTTGAGTTGGGTTGTGGGTAGAAAGCCGGAAATCTAGAGCAAACCTGCTCAGACATAGGGATACCTGGTGAACTGTACTCAAGCCATGGTGTACCAGCCTAAAGCCAATCTTGGATAACTGCACAATATGTGCTTCATGTAAAAACCCAGAAGACACTCACTGAAATCGGTAGCTATGTCAACCTACTTGTATTTACCCAAAGAGGCATGATGCAATTTCTCTGGCCTTTTTTAACAGGTGAAAGTAGGTACTATAAGGTACATGGAGATCCAGTCATCCCTGTTTATAAAGTAGGACAGGTAGAACTCCCCAAAACCAATTATTTATGTGTTGGAACAATGACTTCTTTAATTAAATTCCAAGAAATTGACAATTACAACTACGCGTTTATTTAGAGAACGATCCATCCATCCATTACTGCTTATCTTTCGCAGGGCACTGGCGGGCCTGGAGGACAAGGCAGGGGGGTCTATGGATATCTGAGTCCATCACAGGACAGAGACAAACACTGTGAACAATTTAGAGACCCTAATTCACCTAAATGCATGTTTCAGACTGTGGTGGAAAGGAGACTCGCACAGGTTCGTTTCGCAACGCGAAAACCGCACACCCACAGGAAAAAATCAAAGCCACGGCCCGAGGCGTGCGAGGCTCCAGTGACACCAGTAACCACACCAGCAGGATTCGGCCAGTGGTTTAGAAAATGGAAGAAAAGATTTAATTATATTTGTAGTGGATGGAGCATCTAATTTAATTAGGTATAAGAGATGTCTTCTTGTTGTGTATATCGGTAACTGAAGTAGAAAATTAATATTGAACTGAGGTATGAATTTCAAACAGGTAAGTGAACAAGTTATTTTTTCTTTTTGTTTGTTTGCTTTCCTGAGGTGTCACTCACACAGTTATTCATAGCCGCAGTAAATCATCCTGACAGCGACTCTTTGATTTTGGGAGGACGTGTGCAGTTTATCTGTTTTTGCACTTGATGACACCTCGAGTTAAATGCCTTTTAACCTTTGATTTGCAGAATCCCTCCACAGAGGAGCTACCATTACCAGCAAAACCTCAAACTCAGTCAGACTGTAACATATGGCCTGAATTAGTATGCAGGTGTTAGGGACGGAACTGAATTATATAAGCCAAAAAGCAAGACGGGCATGGGGGGGGCATTTGACCAGATGATCACTGGCAGCTGAAATAGCCGACTGGGTTCACAAGCATTTTAAGCAGGGCGATTGACAGCTAATTGAAGGAGTAATGACTGATCACGTCTGAGCTGGAGACCGCTTTAGAGTAGGGGTGCCCAATCTTACCCGCAAAGGGCTGGTGTGTATGCATATATTCGGGATAACCTTTAGATCAGCCATTTGAACCCAGGTGTGAGAACTCTTCGGCCAATCAGTCCTCTAATTAGGGAGTTGCAGCGAAAACCCGCATGCACACCAGCCCTTCACGGATAAGATTGGGCACCCCTGCTATAAAGGAAACAAAGACACTTCTCAGCCTGCAAAGTTTATCGCTACCGGAAGCAGCCGGCATTAAAGCATCCATTCCATTGCTCTCCTTCAGTGTCTGTGAAGCCCATAGCGCCTCTAATTGGCTGCACCTGAGTGTGGTTTATCTTAATGAGCTCACATCTGCGAGCAGGCACCAGGTGGGGGGGGGTGTCTCAGCCAGCTACTTGCCACGGTCATTTTTAAAATGTAAGTAATTTATTTTATCTAAGGACTGTGTGTGGTCGTGTGTGTGTGTTTGAGGTAATGTATATATTACATTCTGTGGACCAAATATTCCCATGATGTGATAAAAACCAGTTTTTTGACCTTGTGGGTTAATTTTTCAGTGGCTGCCAGGGGAAACGTGAATATTCTTGTATTTTGTTTGGATGGATGGATGGATGGATGGATGAATGAAACATGCACAAGAGTGTATCCATAATTTTCCCTGGTATTTATTAATAAATATCAGGAAAATCAATTTTTTTTGTTTTTGGTGTATGTGTGTATGGGTGGGGGGGTTATGGTAAGACTGTATTGTGATTTTAATGTTTTTAATGAAATCTAAGCAGATCAGGCCATCTTGTCATTAAATAACTCATACTAAAATTCAGAATGTCAGTATCAGTGCTGCACCATAAAATTTTCAGTGCATGAGGCTGGGCTGACCTCCAGGGCTGGCCCATCACTGATAGTGGGCATAAATCAGATGTCCACGTGGCGTTTGCATTACAGCTAGGGTTTCCACCTTTCATGCAAAAAAATAAATACCATACCATAGTGGGGACTTGCCACAACCACGATGTACCAAATGATGCACCAGTGGCGGTAAATCAACTTCAAAACCAAATCAAAAATCAAAACCGTATTGATTAAAAAAGGGACGTACAATTTTATTGTCAAATACGGGACAATTCCGTGTTTTAAGGGACGGGTGGCAACCCTAATTACTGCACCTGGTAAGATGAGCAACAGAGCCCACCCAGAGACATCACCAGGCGGCTATCTCTACGGTCGCGTCGGCATCCAGGAAGGAGCAACCGAACCGGATCGAGGGAGACCGGCAGTGCCTCAGTAATGCTCCCGAGGTAAACCCAGACACGGAGGGATCGGGGGGGGCAAAGCTGCAGCTAAAGCCATCACGCTGTACGGCAAACAGCAAAGATAGGGTTCCAGAGAAGAGTGACCAGCTGGGGGCCGTCCATCAGTCCCTAGCACGGCAGTAGGACACCATGTGAAAAAACTCACAGCTGGAGAAACGAAAAGGCTCTCTGTACCGCCAAACTGGGATAACTGGACCAGGCAGAGACTGTACTGGGTGTTCTGTTTTTGGCAAGACCGTTCTCATTTACAACAAACTCCTGTGCAGTTTGCAGTTTAATTTTACTCTAGTCTTACAATCACTGTTGGGTCAGAAAGACCAGGGAATACTAGTAAATGCACCTAGTGGAGCTGAAAGTATATGTTTGGAGCATTTGTGTAAGACTTTGGTACAATAATGAGCAGAAATACAGACAAAAAACAAGGCTCCTCTTTCCCCACGTATCCCCTGGATGTGCACTACATCTTGTACAGGGAACTCAATCAGATTAAGACGTCCTGAGATTTCCCCTTTTCGACCAATAACGACAGCAGTGATATCTACCCAGTGCCTGACCCCCCCTGAGACACTGACATGGTTAATTCAATACTCAGTGTTTATTTGAGTGCAACAGTGGGGCACCCAGCCATTTTTGGAATTGTATTAAGTAGGGCAAGAAAAAACTGGTTCAAACTATCATTCTGAGAATTTATTCAGTTTGCCTGTGATCATCATAAGCCGTTTCCAACTCTGAACATGTATCAGTTAGGAGGAGAATCCCTGAAACAACTGGCTATTAAACATTCTCTAAGAAATGTTACAGGAATACAGTTCTAGGTAAAACTGGAAACACAATGGCCTATATTCTTAACATGCACCTTAATTTTACTGTTTTGCTTTTTTATGTGATGGAATGTTTCTTTAAATGATTCAGGTGCAGCATAACTCTTTGCTCCAGGGAACAACCACTGGATCCCTCCGAGTTCTCGCATAGTAATGTTATTTTACATGCTGTCTGCTCATCCCCACTGTAGGAATGATTTATTATTCTTTTTTTTCTTAATTTATTTAGTATTTGCTTTTTGCTGTTTTTTTCCCATATGCTACATAGAAACGCAAATCTAGAGGTGCCAAACCAGAATCCTAGTTAAATCGGGGTCACTCCCACCACATGCCATTGCTTCAAACAATGGCGAAAAGTGAGATTAGAGAGGATCTTTGGATCACTGACAGTGCTGTCCTAGTAAGTACAATCTGTGGCAACGTTCTGCTACCGCAACTCATCTGCTGCTATCTGAGGCTCAACAGGACTCTAATAATGAAGGAACCAGACGCTAGCCTTCCAGGACATTTGACTTCATACTTTTACTGACTATGAGGCACAAAGGGTTCCTCTCCCTGGTGTGATATGCAAAAAACAAATGAAATGAAACAAAGCTTCTGTTTGCCGTTTGTGTGAATACATTGAAATTCTTCACTTTTCCCATATCACACCTTGCTCTCCTTTTATAGATATACAGGACTTGGAACATGGGCTCAGCCATCTATCTAGTGTCTCCTGGAGCATTTTGGGGGGGGGGGGGGTTAAGGCCCAGAGGTGGGTAGTTCAGGTACAAGTTCAGATCAAGATTGTTTCAGCCAACCCATCGAGTACTCTCTGACTTTGACTCTTCATACTAAACAGGTTGATTGAAACAAAATCTTGGATTACAACTTGGAGTCTGGATTTGTACTCTCTGGACCTGGATTACCCCCCTCTGTTGAGGCCCTTGCTCAATAGCCCAATGAAGATGTGACTATTGTGCCAAGTATGGGATTCTAACTACAGAGGCCAAACCCATTGAGCCACACACAGCCCTCTAGTCAAATGAGTCACCACTATAATGGGCGGCCTCAGAGGATTACAAAACGTTGCCTTTGTAGGGGGAGTTGAGTGCTCGCATACACTGTACCCTAGGGGGTACCATCTGTTGGATGCCTGTCTCATCTCCCTGGCTTACCTATAGGAATGGAAAGGGAAGATCCCAGTCCTGCCATTTTCCGCTGGCGTCTCACACTTCCCTGGTGAATAATGGCCAGCGTGGGTGAGCGTCAGCTATCCCTGCTTCAGCCTGTCCAGTTTGCTCCCCCAAATCATCATGAGGTCTGGTTAAAAAACATGTGCTATGCTAATCAAAAGACCCATGCCCTGAACCTCCTTTGGGATGTAATAAAAAGCAGAACAGGATTTCATTGTTATTTCTCTGGTGACATAACAGACACTGTGGTCATTGGCCATGAGTGGGAATAAACACCCTGGCGACATTATACTTCCCAATCTCAGCTTTTGAACTGATTGTAGCTACATACTTTTCAACACCACTGTATTCAAAATGCTTTGGTTCAATGGCATAATGTAACCACACAGCATAAAAGGCTTCGGGTTTAAGGGCTACGGAAGGGCCTGCTTATGTCTGTCTCCCCGACCGAGCGATAATCCTCTGGGAGGTAATTAGGGGGAGCTCAGTGGTTGCTGGGTAGTGGCAACAGGCTGCTGTTGAAAACAAGTCCACCCCCCACCTTGTATTGCAATGACAGCAAGAAAAATCTGTGGAGAGAGAAATGGAAACTCTTCCACATCTTCGCAGGTTTCACGAGCAACGAAAAATCCTTCTTTTCAGTCAGATACACCTAAATGAAGGTATATCTATCAATTGAGCAAAATGTTATACTATCAATATTTCATCCATCCATCCATCCCTCTGTCCATCCATTGATCCATTTATCTACTAGCAAATTTCCAGTTTGGTGGATGGCTGGAGTGTATCCCAGACGACAAGTTAGGGAGCCTCTTCTCTTTTGAATTCCTTTTTACATATTATTGTGTGCTGGGTATTTCGGCTGCAAAATGTGGGCAAACTGATCAGTTCCTGACATAGCACCTGAGTAATTGTCAGGACTCCATCCAGGACTATCCATCCATCCATAAGGTAGGGACCGTTGCACATGGGGCACCAGTCCAGACCAGGAAACTCCTCCTCTGACTCCCTCACATACACACAGACACACGCACAGTAAGGACAGTGCAGCATCATCATTCCTCTCGAATAACTTGTTACAGAAGGAAGCCCACACAGGATCCATGCACAACGAGCCAGGCTAAGATTCAAACCCGCCACTGAGGAACTGTGAGGTGACAGTGAGCGTCACACCATCATTATTAGCCAGACATCTGCAAATAATATATAACCCCACTGCTCTTCTTGCTAAAAAAAAACAACAAATTATATTCTAAAGTTATATATTGAAACTTTCAAACCAAGTGCCATTCTTTAAGATTTAGGAATTCACATGGAGCCTCCATAATGTAAATTCATTAAAGCACCCCATAATGCCAGTGTGAAATGTACAAAACAGGCCCACTGAGGGAGGAGAAGCAGAGCATCTACTTATTATGTAAAGAGGCCACTATTTCTAGGCTTGAAATAACGGATTTAAAAACGGTTAGCGCATGTTTAGTCAGTGTCGTCAGACAGTTAATGGTAGACTTATAACTTTAAAGTGATAAAGTGAGAGTCTATGGTTCAATTAAATGTGTCAGATGTTGAAATAACTGAAAAAGCCTGCTAATAAAATACTATGTTTGTCACAAAGCCAGAAAGCTCCTCCTCTGCCTCTCCTTTGCTTAACCTATCATGCGGGGTCTTTTCTCTGCTTTAAGATCAGTGGGGGAATCAACAGATGTTAGTTAATTGGAACAGACGAAGAAACATGGCAGTTTCCCTTTAAATGAGCACATAAAAATGGGAAAATTCATCCACTTTCTGAAACCGAATCCTGTTTAGGGTCACAGGAGGTCCGGTGCCTCTCCTGGAAGCTACGGGCACAAGGCAGGGAACAACCCAGGACAGGGGACCAGCCCATCGCCGGGCACACTCACACACTGTTTACTCACACCTACAGGCAAGTTGGTAACTCCAATTAGCCTCAGCAAGTTTTATGGATGTAAGTGAAAACCCCACGCCGACACGGGGAGAACAGGCAGAGACTTTAAGGCCCAGAGGTGTGAGGCAACAGTGCTACCCACTGCACCACCATGCTGCCCTCAGGGAAAATTCAACAAAATAAATTTCATATTTTGAGTTCTTTACTAGCAATTAACTCTTTAACCTAGATCTTAGAATGCAAGGCTGGGGAATTAAAGTTTGGGATCTGCATACATGCAAGCCAAGTACAAAAAAAATAATAATTTTGTTCTAATAATAATGCTAATGCGACATTTCTTTCATCGTCTTTCACTGTGGTAATTTACTGCCAGAGTTAATAGTTTTTTTGCAATGATCAAATGACAGATGAGACCAGATCAGGGGTAGGGAACCTGATCCATGGAGAACCGGTGTGTGTGCGGCCTTTTGGGATGACTTTTGAATCAGCCAATAAGACTGGGTCCCCAGGACAGGAGCTGACAACCAATGCTTTATTATTG
>JAODKN010000104.1:794847-812965 GCA_026774425.1 Petrocephalus zakoni | reverse complement strand
GATTTTCTTCTTGGGGGTCCGGCCCCCAAGGAGACTGTCTGGTAAAACTCTGGCCCTCTGACAAATATAGTTGATGAGCCCTGCTCCAGAGGCTGAAGACAGCACCTCTCCGATCCTGCCCTCTGCTTGTTTCCTTGCACCCATTGTCTGGTCTCTGGACGAGTAAACTAGTAAACTATTCATGTCTCACTCTCTCCGCCCTGCCACTATGCAGTGAGTCCACACCTCCAAGATTTCGGAACTCCCCAGGGTCTCTGCTTCAGTGCGCCTGGTTACTAACTGATATTGGTGGCCCCAGTGTCGCTCCGACATAGTGAGGTACGTGGAATCCTGTCCGGAATGTGCACAACTTAAATCAACTAATCAACCACCAACAGGGCTGCTCCAACCATTGTCCATGCCGTCCCGACCCTGATCACATCTAGCCATGGATTTCATCACAAAGCTACCATCCTCGCGGGGTAACACCGTCATCCTCATGGTGGTAGATCAGTTCTCGAAAATGTGTCGCCTCATCGCCCGGCCTAAACTACCATCTGCATTACCTGGACATATTAATAACGTGGGTGTTCCGATACTATGGCATTCCCACAGACATTGTGTTGGATCGGGGACCGCAATTTGCCTCACAAGTTATTAATGCCATCTGCCGGAGGCTTAACATCACCTTGAGCTTATCTTCCAGCTATCACCCCCAATCGAATGGGATGGCCGAAAGAACGAACCAGGACGTTTTGAAAGCTGTACGGCTGCTCTGCAGGGATCATCCCGCGGAATGGTCGACTCATCTTCTATGGACTGAGTATGTTCATAATTCCAAATGCAACCTTACTACTCAGTTAACTCCCTTTCAATGCGTACTAGGGTATCAACCCTATGGGAGGCAGTGCCCTGCGGGATCCAGGTGGATGAATGGCACCAACACAGCCGGGAGGTCCGGTCATGGTCGCTTTGAGCTATTAGCAGGAATGCATGCACCCAGAAGGCCTTCACCGATTGTCATCGCCGCCCTCCTCCCTGCTACCTTATTGGGCAGCAGGTATGGTTGTTGACCCGTAATCTGAAGATCCCTACTTGACACAAATTATCCCCCAGATACATTGGTCCCTTTAAAATCTTGCGGCAAGTAGGGCCCTCCTCTTATAGATTGCATCTACCTAGGATGTACCGTATCTGTCCTACCACATCTCTCTTCTGAAACCAGTGAAATACAGCCCGGTGGACCCTCCTGGGGACGTCGCTATCCCTCCTCCTACGTCGCTGCAGGATGGAGGTTCGAGAGGTACGTGTACAAGGTCCGTGCAGTCCTGGATTCCCGTTGACGCAGAGGTGCACTGCAGTACCTAGTACCTAGTTCTTGCACTGCCTCCGCCCTTTCAATCTGGCCCCCCAACCTTGGGGTCAACCTTTGAGGCACTTTAAAAGACGCTCGCTACTTTGCAGACCTCGCAAAGTATTGTTGCCATCTTCGTATGCGCTGTACCGAGCAATTAACCTTTGTCCAATGTTTCTCCTTCCCGCTCCCCCCTGCCCAACCTTCCCGTCCCGTCCTCCTGTCTCTCCCCATTTGGCGTGTTGGTGTTAGACTGACTTTCCCTCCACTCCGTCCCTGACTACGCCTCTGCCTTGTCCTCTGGTTACTGTTCGCCTGTTTCTAATAAACCAGGTCTCCTGCATTTTGAGTCCCGTGTTCTGTTCAGCCCCCACTCCCGACTGTCATATTTATACCCCAGGGAAACAGCAAGTCATGGATTACTAATTAAAAGTTCCCAGACACTCTGATCAATTTAAACAAGTAAAGAACAAACGACAAAAATGCTACAGTTACATTGTGGAGCGGCAGAAAAAGGAAAGGGGCAGCAACAGCATACGGAGCGCCAAAAAAACCGTCTCTTTAATCGGACTGCACAAAACACCGAAAGCCCGCGCAACCGCCCCTCCCGGCAAGAGCCTACGCGAAACCCACACTCCCGCGCATGAGCATGGGTAAGGGAGAAGGGGAATTCTAACTAAGTAGTAGGAGCCCCTACAACTTTTATTTTACAGGACTTGTTAGGGGTGACAATAATTGTGGCACCGGTGATTTTGTTATAAACAATTCTCTCTTAATGTGGGATTTTTTTCCCAATGAATAATTGTACACAAATAGGTTAGATTCTTCTCAATTTTTCAATGTGAGATTATGCTACTGCAATACAAAATGAGTTTTATTAAGGCCTTTTACACATCGTTACCAGGGGTGCCAATAATTGTGGAGGGCTCTGTATAATAACCCTGAAAGGCATTCCAGGATACATACTGTACTCAGGCAAGTGCTCATTGCCAGTCATTTAGAGGTAAAAAATCACCTGAACTACAGATTTTTGGACTGCAGAGCAAAATCAATGTAAATATTGTTAAAATCCATTTTGCCAAATCTTAAAAAGAGGACCCCCTTAGCCTCCCAGCTCTTCCCAAGACATTTGCCGTGCCTACGTACAGTTAACGAAAGCGTTTTTGGATAGAACTTTAGCAAAAATGCACAGAAATAATCTCCATTATCCGAAATAATGAAAGTCCAGGAAGTTGTATTAATACCACAACATTAATGGCATGCCACCTTTTCTTTACTTTCCAGGATATTGGAACATTGTGAAGTAAGTGCTTAATGTCCAGAAAAATACATTACCCTGTTATTTTCTCCTAATCCGCTGAATTCATCCATGTACATCTTCCTGTACTGTATATATATATCCATTTCCGGCTTACAGAATGTAGGAGACTCTCTCTAACCCACTGGCCACCCAGCATTTCTCCTAAGCCATCAGGCTTACTAGCATGACACACGGAGCTGTGCCTCAACTGAAGCTAACAATCAGGCTGAAAGCTGCTCGACCAAGCAGTTTGACTGGCATGCCAACAATCTTTTTATCCTGCATTTCCCAAAAAATCATTCTTCCTATGACTGAGCATTCCCTGCCTTGTCTGTTTGTTGGGATCTTCAAAGTAGTGGAAGGGTGCATTGTGGTTTTAATCAAAAGCATCTTATTAATTGTTACTTTACCAAAATGGGTACATTTGCATACACATATTATTACAAGATTGCGCTTTTCTGTATTTTTATGAGTAAACATGACCTATAGTCACTATTTCCACTGTCCTCATATTTAATAATTCCCCAAAATAAAATCTATGCTAAAAATATCCTTTATGTAACTTCACAAGTATCTAGGTTGCTTCATAACCCAAATGATTATTTAATCTTTTTAGATCTTTTACAATCTAAATACAGCTTTTGAATTATTTATTGAACACCTGACATACCACTGTTCCCCTGAGCTCTAAGGTAGTATGTTACTTCATCCAGCAAGGCTTTCTGGAGGAATGCACCAGCTTATATAGACATGTCCCTTTTGTATAGCAGCCTTTCCCTCTAAAGCTACTTTTACAATCCCTTACTTTCTCAGAGCTATTTTATTGCACTAATGTCACAGGAGCTGTCAGTTTCTTATATGATTTCAATTGTTTTTGTATTGTAACCTGTAGAGTGCCACCATTTTCAAGCTGTTAAGTAATGAGTATGAGTGCTGGAGTACAAGACACTGAAGATAACCATTCATAAACTTGTATCAATGATTGTTCTAGCGGGTCTCCATGTGCCATCATACTTCATGTGAAATGACAGAGCTGTCGCTGATATGCACTGTCCTAGATATGTGGTACTGCATGTCTCGTCATTGTTAAAATGACAGTCACTTAAGCTGTTACTGTGCTTTCTCCCCTCGACATTGTGATTTAGAGTGAGTGATATGTGTTTTCAAATTTGATGTGCAGAGGAAAAAAATATAAAAGAAGACATCAGTCAATATGCAGTGCTATAATTTAATGTAATGCCATGCAGTATTACACGCACATACGGTGAAGGCACCTAGATAACAAGCAAAATGGATTAACCTAATAAATGCTTCACCTATTATTGCCCATTCTACCTTCCTCGCCTAGACAATTATATATATATATACTATATTGCCAAAAGTATCGGGACATCCCTCCAAATCATTGAATTCAGGTGTTCCAATCACTTCCATGGCCATAGGTGTATAAAATCAAGCACCTAGGCACGCAGACTGCTTGTACAAACATGAAAGAATGTATCATTCTCTGGAGCTCAGTGAATTCAAGCGTGTTACTGTCTATTCATGAAATTTCCTCACTATTAAATATTCAATGGTCAACTGTTAGTATTATTATAACAAAGCATTTGGGACCAATAGCAACACAGCCACGAAGTGGTAGGCCAAATCACAGGGGATCCCACGCTTGGCTTAAGATCCCACAACAGACTCTCTCATAGGCAGTGAGAAGAGCTTCGCCATATAATCGCTGCATTACCTGGTGAAGTATGTTTGGCGGACGATCATTCTAACCCAGGTTACCGAGCGAATACTTGAATTAGTGAATCCCATTCCAATGACAAATTGGGGATTCCATAATAAAGTTTAGGGACCAACCATTCATGCATAATTAATGTCAAAATTAATTAATAAGTTAAATAATTATTAATTTCCCTACATACTGATGAGTCACACACAATTTGAGCTGATTCTTCCTACAGCCTTCATCATCATCATCATCATCATAACATTGTTGCTGGTGTGATTGTGAACAATTTCCCGACAAGTAGACATTGTAAGGTTAGTTTTCCTTAAAATACATTTTTAATTTGCATTTTACATGATGTGTTGCTGAAATTAAGCCTTTAGTAGATAAAGAAAGATATGTCTCATTGTCTGACAGGGGAAAGTTAACAATCAAGTTGATACTTTTTATTTCTAGGAATACAAACTCTGCCAATCAATGAAAGTCTGCTCTGCAGCTTCGTCCTCCAAGACGTTCATCCTAATATGTGGCTTTAAATTTTATTGGTTTCTATGCCCTCACATAGAATTTTGTAGGAGTATTACTGGGTAACATTTTTTATGTCAAGGAATCAACAATATTTTTTTCTAATATTGGCATTTTGTTTACTCTGAAAAATGGATGTAAACTACTTTTAAACACATCTTAACAGCTTGCTCTATATCAGGGCTCACAAAATTGCAAGACCCACGTGCTGGGACAATCAGGTTTTCCCATTGGGCTACCAAAACGTATCAACACCCTGTACAACAGGCTATAAGAAATGATCCCCTGAGTGAAATATGTGTTGATCACAGCGATGATTTGTACATTTAAAGCCTGATTTCCGGGCATACACAGGGGTTGACATCAATGACTCAACTGGGGAGCACAGGACTGGGAGGCACTCTTATGCTGAGCTGACGAGGGGGAAACAAGCGGCAGCTGGAGTGATCCACAACGGGGCTGAAACGAGAGGAGAGACAAACAGGCAGCAGGCGTGGCTTGTTACTCACCCTGGGGAGAGATAAACGGGCAGCAGGCGTGGCTCGTTACTCACCCTGGGGAGAGACAAACGGGCAGCAGGCATGGCTCGTTACTCACCCTGGGGAGAGACAAACAGGCAGCAGGCTTGGCTTGTTAGTCACCCTGGGGAGAGACTGGGAGGGGCAGGAGCGCAGGACATGAATAGATAAAGAAATAGGTAAAGAATACTCCGAGAACATTAATGGAAGCAATTTAAATCAAGTGCGGCTGTTTGTATTTTGAAATTTTGATCAAGTAAGAAGTTTAGAATATAGTATATATAGAATATAGAGTGAAATATCACAGTTGTTGACAGAATCAAGTCTCATAATTTCACAGGTGTGATGCCAAATGCACTGAATTACTCAACAAAGAGAGTTTATTAAAGCGTGGCTTCGCCAGTTGTAGCCTCATGCTTTTATACTCAGTGTTTCAGGGAACAGAACCCAAATAGAGCAGAGTGATGAAGGTGCTTGCCATATGCTTAATTGTTTTCCACAGCAATATGGGTGCATGCTTCTGCAGGAGGGTGGCTATGGTTCATGGTGTCCCCACCAAGCATCTGTAGAATTCCTGCAGATGGCTGTGCACTGTCCAAAGCTAGTAATCACCTTAAAGACTTTAAGTGCACTCCTCACAAGGTGTTAGATTTCCTGTGGATAAGCAAGCCCATACATTCTCTCCTTATCATTTGCAATTAAACAAACCAAACTTTATTTGTGGTCAAGATGCCAAGTGCTTAAAAACAACAAGCCATGCTAAATATCCACGGCAATGGAAAAGCAAGTTATTTTTAAAATTCGGGCACTGCTTTACTTAAATTTGTTATGAACATATCATTCAGAGAATATATTATTCCAGAATATATATTGTTCTTCCTCCAAAACATTTGACAAGACATGTTTTTTCTGTATGTGGACATTTCCATAAAACTTACAAAAAATATTTTATTATTTTTTTCCATAAATTGCAGGTCTGTTTTCATGGCTGGGAACACACCAGGTAAACTTCATCGCTGTCAGAAGTCATTTATTGGTAGCTGCATTAATTCCTCTCTTGTCTTATCTATGCCTTGCTTGAATGAGTAATAATTTACTGCAGCCCTTCAATCTTTTGGAAGGAAACAAGTCCAAATACACCCATATCACTGTATCCAAAATAAAATTTACCATGAGGTCAGGCAACTAGGGGCACTCAAGAAATAAGCATCTTGATGTTCAGAAGTTTGTTGAAATATGACACCCTTTTCTGTCATATAAAGGTCAGGCTGTTTTTGAAAATCACTCCAAAAAGTGCCAATGATATCAAGTATAATAAAAGTCCATCCCTCTTTCACATTAGCATGCCGGGGCCGCACTGTGATGGCTGCATTTTCCGAGGATCACTTACCACGGCCTCCTTGTAGATAATGTGCCCTTAGCATTGTGCTCAAGATGCAAACAAATTGCACTTTCAGTGCTTCTCTTTCGTATTTATTTCTCCCACAGTTTATGCCAGACTTCATCCAGCCTCTGAAGACGTTCATGAAAGTCTATACAAATACAATTTTCGAGATCCAGAGGGCATGTCCGAAATGGAAAAATAGGCAAGGGCCACCTTGGTGAGAGTCGCAAGGTTGGTAAAATGGCTCAGTGAGTCACAATAGGATAATATTTCACTCAAATACCCCTTATCATGTAATAAAAGCAGATTTGTTTGGAAATTCTGGGGTTTATGTGCTCCTGTCAGTATGCACTTTGTTGCACTGATGCAGCCCAATGTGTTACCTTTGAAAATACACAACTCATTCATCTGACCGTTTCCTCGTGCAGGCCTCTATAGTCCAAACGCAGTCTCAGCCCCCACTTTGTCTCACCACGGGTGCCATACAGGCACTGTGTAAATTACAGATAATACCATTCCTCTCCATTTCTCTCCGTCTTCAAAAGCGATGTGGTACGAGTATCAGTTTCGGGCTGAATCATAGAGATGTAACCAAAGTCACGTTCACCTTGACTAAAAACCATCTTTTTGCTTGATTCACCACTATCTGGTGTATCAGAAAACCCACCATCATATACACACAAATTCTCTGCAGAACCCCTCTATACTCGATTATCAGTGGTTCATTTGATTACAGTTACCATGAACTTTTGTTGAACCACCCACCACCATTGTATGTACATTACTGTATGAACTTAACAGTATGATTAACTGTGTGTAAAACCACATCTAACCCTAACTGTACAATAACTTTACGACATGCCTATTTCTCTTCAGGTTCTTTTCCTCGGCGGCTTCTTCCTGATTATATCACCTGAAATAAAGTCAAACAATTTACACATGACGTCACTATTGTTTTTGTGATATAATTCTCCTTTTTTATATTTTTCACATGAAATCCATGCCAAGTAGTAATTGATGTGTCAATTAATAATGAACAAATAAACATGCATTGCACTGAAAATTGCATCCATGTAGGGCCACAATCACATTTCCTTCACATAACGCCACCATTAGCAGTATGGATTCTATTAATAAAATCCAACTCTTCCGCTTTCTATAGGACTCTTGCTAAATCATACTCAACTGCCTTGGCCATTTGTATTTAGCTAGCATTTTCCCGATATCCGCTTCTTTAAGTCAGCCTGTCAGCTCTTTTTTGGCCAATTGGCTGAATCTATCTCTGGCGTCGGGCAGGAAATTGGTGTTTAATGACTGGTTCTTATTTCCCTTCAGATAAAGGAAACCAAGCCATAGGTGGCGATAGGAAGCACACTTCCAGCATGTTCTTCTGAGATTACCAGCTGTTCCCAAGTTGGACGTACATTAGTCCCTTAACTCTGGTCTGCTCCAAACTGTAATTGTGCCCCAGCAAATGGTTTGGTGAATTATCAATAGCAGCCCTTATCTCATGCACCTCCTGCTTCAGCACTGGCATCTCTTTCTCTCCAGAGGCTCCCTGAGTATCTAAGCACATCCATCCATCTACTGTATCTGTTAGCTTTCTATGCTGCTTCTCCAGTAAAAGTGCCCATGAAACCCAGGGCACAAGACAAAGGACACCCCAGATAGCCACAGTTCACACATACAATCATACACTACAGGAATTCTACTGTGCAAACTGCACAGCTGGTGAGCTGGTGACTGGAACACCCAACTTCACAAAATTTCTTGTTCTAAACTTGGAGGATTTGAACACGCAAGTATACACTGTACACTGACATCAGTGAATCTGCAGAATCGGTTGTTAGGTTTATTGTCAAGCTGGTGGAGGAGATTGTGCCTGAGGTTACCACCAAGATCTTTCATAACCAGAATCTTTAAGTGGACAGAACCACCAATCATGTGCTACAGATGCATCTACAACAGAGTATTCGTAAATGATTCATGTCCAACTATAAAGCTGCTTCATTCCAACTGCGATTTTGCGGAAGGAAGCAAAAAAACAATATACAAAAATGTTAAAAAGCCAGTTTGACCCATCCAAATTAAAACACGTGTGTCACAATCTTCTGACAACCATGGACTTCCAAGTTTACCATGTTCATGCTTCACCTAATGCAACTACAGGGTTGGTGTTCAAACTAAACATCTTCCATGAATGCCTATCGGGTGCAAGTCTTTAGCTTGCTGGTCACCCACAGGACTTGGAAGTGCAGAGGCAAAGTCATGAACACGATTAAAAATTGAAGCTACACCACCAACAGCAGCTTCTCTCTGCTGCGTTCAAGAATAGACAACTGCAACTCCAAGAGGCTCTCTGTTTACTGAATGTTGTCATGCACAGCTTTCCTGCCCACCTCATTCTCTCCCTAGTGTGGCTCTAACTTGCCACACCACCCATTTCAGCCCACGTGTGGATCACTCCAGCTGCCTCTTGTTTGCCCCCTCATCAGTCCTGTATAAGAGTGTTCCCCAGTCCTGTCCTCCCCAGTGTGGCTGTGTATGCCTGATTCTCCCCGTGTTAGTCTGCCCCTGTTGTTGACTCCTTGTGGTCCCTTAAATGTTCTGGTCCCCTTTGTCTGCCCCTACACATGCCCTTGTCCCTGGTGATGAGTGCCCCTATAGCTAACATGCCACTGTACCTCATACACTTCATAATGCCCCACCCTTTCACATCATCTTTTTGCAGTTACTTATATAATTGATTTTTACTTTTAAAAATCATATTTTGCAGTTTTTTCTTTATTGTTTTTCTTATTGTTATTGTAATCTTATCTATTATTTTTATGCTAATCTTTTTGTGTTATTTCCTTACATCGTACGTGTTTCCTGGGAGCCTGTGGGAAACACGTTTCGCTGCACAGATATTCAGTGTATGTGTGTGTTAGTGATAAATACAGCTAGAAACACAGACTTGCAATGCTTTCTCAGCCAGTCAGCAAATCGTATTGCAAACCAAATCCATGAATGAACTCTTAACTCTTTCCCGGCGTTTTATTAAATTAATCTTGTACCATTAAGCGATTGTGCAATATCTACTTGCTCAAAGCCTTAAGATCTTGGAAATATGTATTCACAGCTGCTAAGAGCCCACAATAAATTTTGCATGTTTTACGAGCTGAAAGCAATGTTATAAATTTCGGTTTGTCTGAGTCATTCCAACCATTTGCTTTCACTGCCGTATCAAATTGCTCGGGCTAATTAATCGCATTCCTCAGTGGCAGAGACTACAGTCCACTGAACAATGAAATATGCATTTGAAAAATAGTGCAGTTGCACAAGCAGACAATTTTATTATGCAAAGCATAACATTTACAGTATAACTAGCAAAAGTGACACAGGTAACTCGATGCAAAGACATTTCAGCGTGAGTTGTGACACTACTTATATAATTTGCTGTCCTATGACCAGTATGAATGCATTCAATCTCTATGCACTAGTGATTAACTGTAGTACACAAAGCTATACATAAAACTATTAAAGAACGTGTGAAAGTTTTCATTACAATTATAAATTGTCCAACGCAGCCAATACCACCATGTAGCATGCAGCTCTACCATCCAGCAGCCAAAGGCAACGTTTTTAGACCCAAGGCAATAGAAAGGGAGACTGGGGGATAGAATGTGTCTTAATCATCACCCTAGAAACCACAAAGCACAGTGTCTGCCAACTACAGTACAAACACTCCCTACAGTATCTCTCCTGCCATCTCTTGTCATCGGTCTAAATCAGCAGGTGCCCAATTAAACCAACTATTTCACTCCATCCCTAATTATAAGCAAGAATTACAGTGATTTCAAATTTGTATCTCTCTTATAATGCCTCAAAGTGTGGAACAATCGATTTATAAATTACGCTCCCATTTTTTTCCCCTTGTCAAGACTTACAGTGTGCAGTGCGATTGCCTGAAACGTCATAGTACGAACCTGACATAGCAATCATAGCAACAGACCACACACTGTAGGTGGGGCCATTCAGTAATAATTCAGGTGTGTTTAAATATGTATTCCCAGCACAGCATTACACATGACTGTTAAATTATAGACAAAAAAGTTTTTGCAGGAACCATGCACAATAAGGTTTGGAAAATGGATTAATGGATGGATTGATAATTACAGAAGAGGAGAGGGGCTTGACCCCTTATCATGTTCCATCCAAGATCTCCTCACATCTCACAGTTTGGTAACCCTATACCACTAGAAGATTCTTTTTTCACACCCCATTATAAAGATTCAATAGCAGAAAATGTGGCAGTCATGCATGGTCAGCTCAAAATACCATATAAATGTTATGACAAATTAAATTTAAAGGATTAACTGATGTGGTAAAATGTAAGTGTCTCACAAATAATAAAAAAAATACTTCAATAAAACAGTTACAGAGGAAGAAAGATCACCTAACACATCTGGATACATTTTAAATGCTGAAATCAACTGATCACAAACTCTAGTGCCCAAAAAAATGAGATGGTGGGTACAAGCGGCAGGGTGTCCGGGCTCAGCTGCAGAGAGAGTGAGGAGCTCGTCATTCGGGAGGGGCTCCAAGTGTGGCGGGTACAAGCGGCAGGGTGTCCGGGCTCAGCCGCAGAGAGAGTGAGGAGCTCGTCATTCGGGAGGGGCTCCAAGTATGGCGGGTACAAGCGGCAGGGTGTCTGGGCTCAGCCTCAGAGACAGAGGGAAGAGCTTGACATTCGGGAGGGGCTCCAAGTATGGCGGGTACAAGCGGCAGGGTGTCCGGGATCAGCCTCAGAGAGAGTGAGGAGCTTGACATTCGGGAGGGGCTCCAAGTGTGGCGGGTACAAGCGGCAGGGTGTCCGGGATCAGCCTCAGAGAGAGTGAGGAGCTTTACATTCGGGAGGGGCTCCTAGTGTGGCGGGTACAAGCGGCAGGGTGTCCGGGCTCAGAGACAGAGACAGAGGGAAGAGCTTGACATTCGGGAGGGGCTCCAAGTATGGCGGGTACAAGCGGCAGGGTGTCCGGGCTCAGAGACAGAGTGAGGAGCTCGACAATCGAGAGGGGCTCCTAGTAGAGCCGATACTTCTCTGTATCGAAAGGAACCAACTGAGGTGGTTCGGGCATTTATCTAAGATGCCACCTGAGTGGCTCCCTGGGGAGACCCCAGGGCAGACCCAGGACATGCTGGAGAGATTATATCTCTTGGCTGGCCTGTGAATACCTTGGTATTCCCCCAGGGGAGAAGGTGGCTGGTGAGAGGGAGGTCTGCAATCCCTGGTTAGACTACAGTCCATGTGACCTAGACCTGGATAAGCAACAAATAACAGATGGATGGATGGATGGATGGACTCCCTGTCCTGAGACGGCTGGTAAAAGTTCTGCCTGTCCGGCAGAGGAGAAGAGAATTAATCAGCTTTGACTGGCACATCTGTGCCCGGCATCAGTGTCCCTGATGGCTGCAGTTTGTAGGGAACTTACTATATCAGAGCAGCAACACACTCCGCTGGCAGCCGTTAGCATCTGTCGTTTGCATCATCGATCCAGCTGACCGTGAGGCCCTGCATAATTCCTTTTAATGTGGGAGAGTAGAACAGTTCTGTGGGGTTGTGTGCTCGGGTAAGGGGCTGTCAGGCAAGGCAGAGATGGATTGCGGCCCCGATTTTGGGTAATACTTCCTGGCAGGCCTCTGCTGGAACAGCAGTCATCTTTGGTGGGGGTTGGGGGGATACGCTCCACATGGACAAATTCATCACAGTCTCTGGCCCTTAAAGCGTTTATTTCTACCCAAATCATGAAATGGTAGTGAGCCCGACTTAACAAGTGACTCACACAGCATTACAGGCATATTTAGAAGTTTAATTATGTTGTGCATATATTAAAAACTTCCAGGCAAGCTGCAGTGTCCTCATTCCCTGGAAGGATGAAAGTCTAAGTGTAAAGAGCTTGTTGCCATAATAAAGATGTCTCACATCCCTACTACTACTCATGGGGCACCAATACCCATCAATTAGCTGTTGAGCCTTCATGGAAGAATTTGTCAGTTCCTTTAATTCTGCAGTTGAATTATGCAAATCAACTGGCAATGTTTTTTCTTCTAATTCAACGACAACCAATCAGCAATCCATCCAAAGATAGTGTTAAAAAAACGACCTATTTGTGCTCTAACATTAGTTATGTTCAAGAGTTTTATAGCTAGTTGTTATTTCAAGGTTAATTTTGTTTTACTGGATTTACTCATGTCCATTAAATACGTCATTGGTCTGGGGTCATAAGAATGGACAGATCACATAAAAGTCATGTCATTATTTTAATTATGACGCTATGCTGAACTTATGATGCTACATCAGGATACACTGCATGTGGACAATAAAAATGTTCCCAGGGTTAATCACGCATCCATCTATCCATTTTCTATAGCCACTTTTCTAAAGCATATTCTGGAAGTTACGGGTGCAAGGCAGGGAATAAACCAAGACAGCATGTCAACCCATGGCAGGGCACTCACCATTCAGACAGACTGACGAGGCGGCAACTCCAGTGCACCTCGGCGAGCTTTTGGACTGTGGGGGGAAACCGGAGTACCCATTAAAAACCCCATGACTCATGGGGAGAACAACTCCACAAACATGGAGCCATGGTGGAGACTCGAACCCTGGTCCCAGAGCTGTTAATTTTTCTACTTTAAATAAATAAATAAATAACTACTGAGTACTGACAGACATAAATTACATCTATCACATAGTCATCAGTGCCTGCTCAGTGTTTTTCAATGATGCATCATGCACAGAATGTTACCAATCAATAATTAATTAGTAGAGCATCATTCAATCATTTATGAGTGCCATGTTCTCATTATGCTAATTTGGACTATTTTCATCATCAGAAGTGAGCAGTTTTGTTGATCGGTTCAACAAAAGTCCATCTGCATATATATATATATATATATATATGAGTGTATTTGTTTGCCTGAGCACAATAACAATGAGTTTGCAACAAAATTAAAGTGAAAAACAACTGCAGGAAACATTGTGTGCGTTTGCATTCACAGGTGTACGGCCCTGAGCGCTCTCCGCATTCTCGTTAATGTTAATGGGTTCGCTGCAACTTGTGAAACAAACTACGGTTGTAAATCCATATTGTTTCCTGTCTTGGGACATTCTTTTAATGATGCTATGAAGGGTGATGCATTTTCCCTAATTCAGAGATCGTATTTGTTGCTGTTGTTGTTTTTTTTTTAGTGCTGCATTCTTGGCTGAAGCCAGGAAGTAGTGATGATCTGCTGTGGCCAGACTTCCTTCTATCGCTCGTCTCCAAACACTCATAAACGTTGCTAGAATCCTTGTTAATCCTAATTAAAGGGACTTGGTGCCAGTATCCTCATTAGCAACATCTGTGTTTGATGCTTTTTTTAAATTATTTTTTTCACAAGCTTTAAAAGTTGATTTTGGTGAAACTTAGCTGACAACTGCGATGCAAAATCAGAAACTGTAGTATTAAGTATTGATATTTTTCTGTGATACAATGAATACATGCTATATCGTTCACAGATGCTAACGCCTTGGAAGTTGTTTCACTGAGGATTTCTGTATTTAACAACTCTGGTTGAGTTTTTATCAGCACTTTGTTAATAACTAAGCAGCTAAAATCATATCTAACACGGCAGCAGGTATCGTGGTGATTAAGGCTACAGGCTGTTAAGTAAAAGTCCCCCTTTTTCAAGTTCCAGACCAAGTACTCACAGGAAAGGCCCTGAATCTCTAGTATGAATTTGACATCCTCTGGTGTCATGATAAATTCTGGCACTTAGGACAATAATCAGGATGACGAAAAGCCCTTTAAAGAGGAAAATACGGGTGATTTCCTGTTACTCTGCTCTGGTGATTCTAGCGTCCTCCTAGGCATTACTGCCAATGCAAATGGGACGGACTGCACTGTACAAAGACAGTCATGTTTCCACACTGTACACAAAGGTCTCAGGGATGCACCCACTGATGTGGCAGGGGCCATGCATCGCCTCTCTGCCCACGGCACAAACTGTTAACATTTTTCTTGACACGCTAGTCTCTCCTTGTCACATACTGCCAAATACAAAAACACTCGACATAAGTGAAGAGGAAGAAACACTGCCTGCCGTCGACTTTTTAGATAACATCTCAGTTGCTGTTTCATTTTTCACTCCTTTATTTGTCCAGATCATTATTTATTCACTGAGGACTTTTTGTATTTTTTTTTTTTACAAACCTTTCAACACATTTGTTTTTATAAAGACAGCCCGTGTACTTTTATATTTTATTAATAGCAACATCATAGTACTAAATGTACAGAGGAGGAAATCAGATGAGAATCGCTTTTACAGTGCTTGCAAATACAGAGCTCAGAAATACAGTAACCAAATCATATCACCTGGAAATTTTAACATATTACCAATACTAACAAAAAAAGTAGAGAACCGTGATTCATGAGACGAAAAAGAAAAATATACAACATTAACCCGACACAGGAACTGCACCTTCCATTGATAGGTTTCTTTCCATTTCATATTGGTGTGCACATATGAAATCTCATCAGTCTTATATAAAAGTAAGACGAGGTACTGCTTGATATATTAAACACAAATATAAAAAGGTAAAGATTCCACTACGTACAAACTTATCTTCAGATTTGGAAATAACAAAAAGTGAGTCAGATTTTGTATATAATTATGAGCTGTAGCGCATATGATTAGTTGTCTCTCTTACAATTTTATGTGGCATATACCACAAGTGAAGAACAAACCCAATGGCACCATTTAAAGCACATCAATGCGGGAATCACCGATCCACGGTGTCAGACACTCTCTAGGCTTTATAACGCCTGAAAAGCCTTACGTCTGTTTAGCACAGGTGCTTCCACAGTTGATATCAAACATTTCCCGACATTAGTCTCATCAAAACTGCATGATTTTGAGTTTAAAAGTGACTGTCTGCAGCACATAGCTATCAGCAAGGTGAAAGAATAATTTCATTTCATTGTTACATACAGGGAAAATGTCATTGTACTTGCAAAACAGACATTTATAAAGTGCTTTTTTGCCATTAAAAATGGAATGTTAAAAAGATTGTAAATACAAAAATGATCATCAAAATGAGTAATAGTTGTGAATGCAAGCGTTGAACAACAGCAAAAATATCCAAATGGAAAAAAAAAAAATCCAGTATTCTTTGTTTCACACAATGTATGTTGATTGATGGAAATTTCATTGTAGTGGTCTGTGAATGACAGCGTTATTTTTACTAGTATGATAAGATTAATCTGTGCTGTATACTGACTCCAGAAAAAAAAAACAAGATTATTATGAACTTCCAAATTAAAAAATAAATAAATAAATTGTATGAGTTTTTGGAGAACTGAACAGGTCTGCATTGCTCACCAGTTAAAATATATTGGTACAATTTCTACTACGGTACAGCTAACTAGAATAATAGACCTATTAGTAATTAATTCAGATCCTTCATGTTGTTCAAAAATGCATTTGGGATAAGTCAAAAAATACAAAACAAATCCATTTTGTCTCTGCAACTGCAAGACAATATCAGTAGTCAATCATTGAGAATAATTTCCACTTTCTAAAGTAAGTACATAATTCCTTATTGGTATTACTGAGAACTGTATCTTACAATTTGTCTCAAAGAAAAGTCCTGCAATACTGGAATCTGGAATATTGTCCATGCTTTGTGGATGAGATATACACATTTTGGAATTACACTTGGAATTCCAGTACACCCGTTTTTTAATTGCCAGCTGATCTCTGCAGTATATTGCACGGGAGCATCTTTAAACTTCTTGTAAACTGCCCATTTTGGTTATATCCTGATAACACATACTTACTCGAGGATGTAAAAATGAGCAAAAGGAAATTATTGCCATCCCAAGAAAAAGGAGATGAGAATGTGAGAAACACGCAATTTTCTGTTTGTATTGTTCTTTTTTCAACACACGTTATTGTCAGCTTACTAATGGGGCTGGCAGATTAAATATATTAAGACCACATTCGACAGCCTATAAACTGAAGCCGGGATGTCATGGTGAAGCAGGAACTACTAATATTAATCTGCTTGCAAATGTATTGCATTTTGCTGTTTGTTAACCCCTATAAGGGCATCGCTAACGCTCAGCGAATCACTCAGGTATGCAACGATAAGCCACTATCTAATAAGCTATCCAAACATGTCTGCCTTTTAGGCTACATGAAAATAAAATCCCAGGTGCTGATAGTTGTAATCCTGGATATTTTTCGTGTTGCCTCAAATTTGCACCTGTAGCGCGAGGTGGAGAAACTTATTAGACAAGTGTTGACTTGCATGCCAAGTGGGTCAGAAGTACCAGGATCAGGCTCCCCTGAAAATAAAGCATGGATGGACTGTTTCAGGAAATGTTATTAAATTTCTCATTCCATCCTTACATTTGGCTCTTCTTTAATTTAAATACAATTCTAAATATGTTATCCTTGGAGAACATTATATAGGTGCTAACTGGAGGCTAAGTCTCGTGATGTAACAAAACAAAAAGAGATACAGTGGATTGGAACAAACACAACGTCACCCAGTCTTTGAGCAGAAGCTGCAATGTGAGGAGTAACTCACATAATTAGCTAACGTATTAGCTCTATTTGCAGCATTAGCCATATCTCAACAGTCACAGCTTCAAAAGGTGCTAACTTCATGCAGTGAGATTGGCAAATGGACTGGCTAGAAATTCATATTGTCTTCTATTCTTTGAGCAACTACTTAAGTCTGAGTACTTGTTGATGATGCTAATAAATAAACACGCTATAAAAACAACTGGAACAGCGAGCTACCTGCCCTGTTTCACGGTCACACTTGATGGAAGCAGTTTTAAACATTGATTGTGCCAGTACATTGTTTTGTATGTTTTTTACATCTCAATCACATTTTCATCTAGCTTTCTTGAAAGTTTTATGAAAATCAAGGTATTATCCTCTTTGTACATTTCATATCCTCAGTGTTCAGCATCGTTTGTTATACCAGTCATTAAAATGATCAGAGCAAGGCAAGATTCTGTTGACATTACTATGCACACAGATTCCTGAAAATGCTGAGGTAAAATGTGGGAGAGAATTGTGTGTAAACATTTATATACTCCATACGTGTGCTTCAGTGCTTTACAGTTAGGGTGGCAATAATAAATAATGTAACTCTTAATGTACGTCTGTGTCTCGATGATAAATTTATGTAGACAAATACAAATAAAAAATTAAGTCATAATTTAATATCAGCCTGTAACAAATTTCTCTGCATTCTGAGCCTTGGGTAAAAAAAAAATGTTACTTCCATCCA